>JAEUWN010000842.1:0-23463 GCA_018524465.1 Podaxis pistillaris
TCATCCTCAAGCCTTTGCCTTAGTTGCAACCTGAGTTCATACAAAGGTCGTAACAGGACACCATCCTTGCTCCCCTCATCATACAGAACAAAGTCATTGTCTACATGGATGACATCCTCATCCATGCCCCAACTAAAGCTGAACTCAAGAAGACAACTCAAGAAGTGTTTAAGATCTTGCAAAAGCACAATCTCTACCTCAAACCAGAAAAATGCAAATTCAAGAAGACAACTCTCACCTACCTCAGATTCATCATCTCTCCAAACAAAGTCAAGATAGACCCTGTCAAACTCAAGGGAATAGCAGATTGGCCTATGCCCAAGACAGTCTGAGACATATGGAAATTCATTGGGTTCTGCAACTTCTATCACAAATTTATCAAGCATTACACCCACCTGTCTTTACCCCTTAATGCTCTCCTTAAGAAATCCAACACTCCTTTTCACTGGACAAAAGAGGCTGATGATGCTTTTAGAAAATTAAAATAACACTTTCTGGAAAAGCCAGTCCTTATCACCCCCAACCCTTCCAAACCATTCAAAATTCAAACTGATGCCTCCACCTATGCCTCTGGAGCAGTCCTCCTCCAGAAAGACTCAAATGGTATGCTACATCCCTGCTTCTACTATTCTAAACCCTTCTCCCAAGCTGAACAAAACTACCATGCATCAGAACAAGAGTTTCTAGCCATCATCTGAGCTCTACAGGAATGGTGTCACTACATTGACAGATCACCCCATGAAACAGTAATATGGACAGATCACGACAATATCATCCACTGGGCCAAGCCATCAAAGCTATCAAGATGAACTATTCAATGGTCCACTATGATCAGTGCCCATAAAATCAAGATTTGCCATATTCCTGGATCTAAGAACTGTGCCACCAATGCCTTGTCTAGAAGACCCAACCATGCCTCAATGAGCCAAGATGTGGAACTCAAAACTACCAAAGTGGCCATCCCAATAGATAAATTTCAAACAAGTGATTTCACTGATGATGGCATAGAACTGACTAACTCAGGAAGAAATGACAATATCAACATTGTGGACCCCAATGTTGAGAGGGAAGCCCAGAAAAGGAAAGACAGAACTATAGAATTGGATCAAGAAGGTTGTATTCAACTCCCCATGGACTCCACACTTAAGAAGCACTTATTGCAGCATGCACATGATGCACTGGCTGCAGGACACCCCAGAGCCACTGAAACCCTCAGGAAACTTCAAGAATACATTACCTGGCCCAGCATTCACACCTACATCACAAACTATGTGAAAGGATGCCCCACCTGCCAGCAATGCAAAATCAACAGACAACCCTTGAAGCCCCCACTGCAACCTATTCCAGGTCCCTGATCATTCTGGCCTTTTGCCCAGATGTCCATGGACCTCATTATGGACCTTCCCAAATCCAAAGGACATGACACAATATTGTCTGTGGTGGACCACAGTCTTACAAAGGGGATAATCATAGTACCCAGCTCCAAATCTGCCACTGCCAATCAAATTGCAGATACTGTGATCAAACACATGTTTGTTCACACAGGAATACTGGACAAAATCATTTTGGACAGAGATCCCTGATTCATGGTGAAATTGATACAAGCAATGTTCAAGAAGCTGAACATTGATCACACCCCCTCTATCACCTATCACCCTCAGTTGGACAGATCAACCAAAAGATTCAACCAAGAAATTGAGATGTATCTATCAGCCTATTGCACACTAAACCCTCACACCTAGTCCAAACACCTCCCTTTAGTCAAATTCTCCCATAACTCCAGGACATATGCCAACTGCTAGCAAACCCCATTCAAACTCATGTATGGCCACCCACTCAAAGCCTTCCCCACTGAGCTAGCTCCAACAAACTCCCCATCAGCTGAAGAAAGGATGAACTGGATTATAAATATCTGAGAAGCAGCAAAAATAGCACATGAAACTTTGTGCAAAATTATGACAGAACAGACACAAATGCACACACTACCCAAAATAGAACCTGGCCAGCAAGTTTGGCTCAATGCTCAAAACTTACCAATCAAGGTCACATCAAGGAAGATAGCCACTCATTGACTGGGCCCATTCACTGTTATCAGGAAATGTGGAAATATATCCTATGAGCTATCTCTCCTGAAGAGCTGGAAGATACATAACGTCTTCCATGTTCAATACCTCTACCCCATCACTGAAAATGACATTTATGGCAAGCACTTCCCAAGACCCCCACCTGACCTCATCCAAGGAGAAGAAGAATGGGAAGTCAAAGCTATAGTGGCACACCATCACACCAGAAGATGGGGATTAGAGTTTCTAGTACATTGGAAGGGATATCCAGATTCAGAACAAACATGGCAAAATTCAACAGACCTGCAGAATTCCAACACCCTCCTCAATGATTATAAACTGAGACACAACCTCAACTAAACCTCAAGCTACTCAAATGTCTCTCACTTCCAACAACACTATGACCACTGACTATCCAACCACTCCCACTTCTGACACCTCCCTCACCCAAGAATTGTCACAAACCCTCATTCCATACTACTCACTCCTCTCACCCATGAACCAACCCTGCCAGAAAGCCGCCCCTCCACCCCAGAGTCCCTTTGCTATGAAGAGCAGCAAAGACAAGTTACCAGCATCACTGAAGTCAGGCACCAAATATCCAAGGCATTCCAATTACATGAAACACAAAGCACCCAAAGGAGAACCTTTCCAACTAGTACCCTACAAGAAGCAGGTGATGCTGCTCTTTCTGCTGTCATATGACTTGACTCTCTATATGAAGATACCTTTTCCTGAGCAAGAGCCACTCTTGAGTGCAGTGATCAACCAACTGAAGTATTCAACTCTTTCAGGTCAACTTGGTTTAATGTGTTACATTGCCAGCTCCATGCTAACAGACTGGCCAACAAAGTTGGTACCTGCTTTACTCAGGTTATTGACTTGCCAGGACTTGATCAGGAAAGACAATATCTCCAAGGCACCCACTGCATGATTTTGCAAGTGTGAGAGAATGTATCTGCTTTTCTCAATGCACAAATTGGACTTAGATCTGGCAACGTTACTTGCAACCCCTCACCCCAACAGAACCAAGGAACCACTTCAGTACCTGAGCAATTTCATGATGTGGATTGACAACACCCCAAAACAGGAGCTTCTGGAGATACAGAATCTATTGTCCCTGATGGCCCTATCCTCACCCTATCCAACCAACATGCCACCTGCTATCAATGTAGCAATGTGGGTCATAGGGCAGATCAATGCACAAGATACTACTGCCCCTTCTGCTGCCACTATGCCCCCAGACATTATCAGAAGTACTGTTTCCTTAATCCCATCAGAACACACCCCCCTTTCCATTATGCCAGAATCCTTGCTGACTAAGCCCAGCTTGCCATGGCCAGACTTGCTGAACATGCTGCCACTACCAGGCAGCAGGATGGTGGACAAGGAACTAGCACTGCCACAGACTATTGACCCTGTTCTACTAATTCCCCAGCTCTCCCCCTATCAACTTCCTCCCCCTCTACAGCTCAACCCTGATCATTGGGAAACTCAAGCTCTCCTTCACCCATTCATCTGTGCCACCACTGAGGCCACACTATCCTTTAGGCAGGACTCACCATGCCCAGCAACATCAGAGGACCTCAAATCCCTGATGAATGCCCTAACAGGTCTCCTCCATGCCTCTCCTGTCAAGCCATCAACACAACCATCATTTCCAAAGCCTCAGACTGATGCATTCACCCTTGACAACAGTCAGCTTGATCAATTGAACACACTCTCTGAAGTGTCATAGACAACAGAGGAGAGGGAATGTATGAATACCCTTATGACAATGAAAACATTACCAGGAGTCATTGAGTCAAATGAGGACACTCAACATTATGAAGGGAATCATGTTATGAATATTATTGATGCTGGGATCACTGAGGAAGAAGAAGGAACTGACATACAGTCTTACAAAGAATGGGACTTGATGAAGCACATGATGATAAACCTCTGGCAGGAAACCACAGAGCTTAGGTAAATGATGGATTGGGAAATGTGTGAAAGAGTGGATGACATGTGCAGGTATCATGGAGTGTACTTCCCCTGTGATGACAATTTGTGATGAACACTGAACTCACCACTTCTATCTTTAGATGTTTTCTATTATTAGGACTAGAGATAAGTTTTGACCTTTCTGTCATATTTGTACTGCATCAATTATGTTCACCCATGCAGACTTTAACCTATGACATATGGCTCCCCTTTTATGTATGATACCCTATGCCTTATGATTTCTCTTGATGTGCCTTCTCCTCTTCTTTTGCCCTTTATGTTACAATTGATCTACTTCCTTAAGTAGTCACTTGGACTTATATATGTATGCCACTTGGACATGTAGATTAGACAAGTCTAATCTTAATGTGTGTTACCTCCTCTTCAAAGAGTGAACAGTAGCTGTGACCAGTCTACATCTCTTTGCCCTTGTTCAAACATCCTCTCTGGTTCCTCACTGACATTTCTTCAATGGAGTGTGCAATCTATATGAGTTTGCTGCCTAGAGTACAACATGGTTAGCCACTCAAGGATAAATGAGTAGCTACTCCTGACCTGTACAGGACAAGTACCTCTGCTCACCTCCTTTACAAGGATAGGCCCTGACTTAGGCATTGCTGAGCCAAAGAAGAAACCTTGTAACATTACCCAATTGTTGCTTGGGTAGCAAATCTTCCTATCAAAGTCCAGAATGGCCAAGGCCTTAGAGGGTGCATTGTGGGTTGGCTGCCAATTGCAAGCTACCACTGAGGGTGGGGTACTGTTTCCCATGCTAACTAAATCAATTAGGTTGATGATGATGGAAGTGGAGATTGAGGATATGTTGACTTCAAGCATGTTGTATAGCATGATTCCTTTTGCATCTTTCTGCAAACACTTTCTCCAATTGCAAAGACTGGTGAATGGGTCACATCTGGTGATGGAACAAAACTTCATTTGTTCCCTTTTACATTCATATTATCTGCAGACTATGAAGAACAGTGCATAATCAATTCTTGGACTATATTTATTTCTCAAACTGGCACATCCATATGATAGGTGCATTATGGCACTGATCAGAGGATACAGTGGGCTTTGTCTATGTCCAATATGCTGAGTTCTGTCTGCAAGACAACATGAGGTTTTAGCAACATTCCAACTCTGAATACAGACTGAAGTACAAGCACTTGTTCATGAAGCACAAAAACAAGATCTAGCTGCAAGTGAGAAAATGATGAAGAAAGAAGGTCTCCAACTGCTTGGCATAAGTTGCTGTTTATAGTCTCTCAAGTTTGCCTTGGAATATGTCTCACTTTGATACACTATAGAATGCTTTTTGGAAAATTGAAAATTTTGATTTGCCCTAGGCTTTATCTTTTGATCAGATGCATAACAATACTCATGGCCTTGGTGGAAAACATTTCTGGCCATTGCTCCAAGATTATTTGAAACTGTGTGGAGGTGATGCAGTAAGTCTTGTGAATATGCAGTAAGTAAATCATACTTTATAGTCTGCATGGTTGATCTGATTGCTACACAGTGTTAATAATCTTCCATGCTGGCATGGGCTCCATCACTTCACAAGTATTGTTGGTATTTCATTTTCAGATGCCTCAAAATTCAAAGATATTGTCAAGGTTTGAGTCTCAAGATATCTAGAGTAAACTCATGTTGACTGTTGCTATTTCTCCTAGATATCCCTATTTGTCTCATATGACCTTGTCATGGCAAGCAATGACTCAAGTGCCTTTTTATTTTTGCAGCTCCTGCAAAAATACCTGAATATTGATATGTACTTGGCACTAAATGTCCATACTATGAAGACAATTGAAGATGGAAAAGGAGAGCTTGCAGAATACAATGATCTTCTGAATGTGAGTAAATTTCTAATGTCACAGTTATCAAATGCTTAATAGTAGAGCACTGCACACTAGGAGTATATGTTAATTTCAGAGGAGCTTAACAAGTGGAAAAACTGGGATTTTCCAAAAAACCATTGGCTGTCCCATGCATTTTCTGAAATTCTTGCCAAAGGAGTAATGCAGAATTCAATAACTCAACCAAGTAAACAAATGCATTGCATTATCAAGGAAATATACCACTTCCAAACTAATTTCAAAGATGTTGCCCCTCAGGTATGCATCCTTTATTTGTCAGTTGCTACTGCTAATTATATTAGATTCTCAAAATGCTGACATGGTGGCACATTTCAGATATGATGGGTAGTGCTCTTGCATATTGTGGTGATAGCACAGATCAGGAAGGACAACAGCAGGACTCAGGTTTGGCAGATGAGGACAACATCTTCTATTCATGAAACTGCACAAAATTTAACCAGATCCAGCTCAGATCAAAGAAGCCAGCACAATCCATTGCTGATTTTGTGCAGGAAAAAGCTGGGAATAGTCTCTTTGAAAACTTTTTGAGAAAGTTGCAGCACTGGTTGAAGCAGAGTGTAATGATGTCATTGATCATCATGATAAGGTGCATACAACTCCTTTAGAGGTCTAGCTACTCAGGCTAATAAGTTATTGTTCTACTTTAGATCACAGAGTGGACCTATATCTGTGTTTCATATGAGTCAACAGTAGACTGGAGGATGGAAACTGATTACCTGCAGTGTTCAACTTCATTTTGGGGCCAACCATGGCATGATTGTGTGGCTTACCTCACCAATGATGGCTTGAAAATTGGCCAGCTCCAATCAGTTTTCCCTCTCACAGTACATAGTGAGGTCATCCCTCTTTGCCTCATTACTCCTTTTGTTTACAAACCTCCTTCAGAAACTGACTCCCTCCTTGAGTTTATTTGCTTGCAGAAACAGTCCCAGACAATCATTATTCCCACTTGCTCAATTATTTGAGGCACTATTCTATTCCCTTCCTATGACACTAGAAGTGACTTCATATTATTTGATGTCATAAACACTGATATGTTTTTGTGAGTCTGATTGTATGATGTTAGCTAGGTACTACTGCCATATTACCAGGTCCATTACTTCACTGAACAACAAAAAAGAATGAGAGACTGTATGTAGTGCCACATCATGAGAATATTCTAATTTTAGTCTGGTTTGGAGGGTTGTGTGACTCACTGCCCAGCTCACCATCCTGCTCACCATCTAACTTGCCAATCCACTCACTGTGGTCTGCTCAAATATTGACTAAATGCTGTGGATACACTAAGGCTAGTACATTCAAACTGGGTAACAATACTCAGGTATGAATACTCACCTATAACTGATGGTGGCAAGAGACTCTTCCAAACTGATAGATTGAGGAAATCCTGTGCTATCTCATCCCTGTGAATATATTGCTGAATTCAAGGGTGAAATCCTCACTTAAAATGGACTCCAACTGCTACACTGTTCATGTGTATTCAGCAATCTAAGGAACCCATTGTCAATCCCTCTTGGTGCATTGCAGTTTTGGACTAGTATGTTTAGCACTGGTAGTTCTCCTCCATTTGGAACAGTTTCACCCACTGATTATTCACCCTGCCATCAGCCCCTTTATTGCAAGCTCAGCAGCTGAACATGAAACATAGGTCAAAAATGTGCCTTTACATTGTAATTGTTGCCAGAGGCACAGCAGCACCCAGTCAATGCCTGTACTCTACTCTAGGTGTGTGATTAGCTTTTCATTAGTAAGCTAGACAATAAATATTCCTTTCACTGCATTCTGAACTTGACTATCAATTGATTTGAGCACATGGCACCTCAGCACACACTCAGTGAAATCTCTGATGACTCTACTGTGTTGACTGATGAAGAACCAACAAGCAATGGTCCAGATGACTTAGCCACTGCTCTTCTCAATGTCAACCTACTGTGGGAGCTGCCACCAATTCCTCCTCCAGATAAGGCTTGCCACAGCCACTACACAAAGGTATTTCAATCAAGATTGCCTCTGCAGTGCTATCTTTGATTCTTTACCCATAGGCCATTGATAGTGCAATGGAACAGATCTCAAAGTTGATGCACACTTTTTGGCAACTCCTCCTTGAGAATGAAAAACTCTGAAACAATGCAAAGGCTGATGATGGAACTTCATCCACAATTAGCAGTGAAATCACAAGAGTTAAGGATTCAGCCTATTGCATTGAATTTTGAAAATACTGTGAAACCATCCAACATGAAGCCAAAAAGTTTGGCTTGATGTATGAACTCCATGTTCCCACCAGTGCTATTCCAACTGAACCTATACCTCTCGAAGAGTGGATTGACCCTGGTGACCCTGGCTGATACCAAAATACTGACCTTGCAAGACAAGCAATTGCAAGTGAGCTGTACAAAAGTTTGCCAGTGGTTCTCCACACTGTCATGGTTACCTTCCCAGCAGAGTTCAGCACTCTTGTACATTGACCTTTAAGTTCTACTTCAAAACTGATCTCAACCACCTCCAGTTCACAGCCACCCTTAACACAAATTGCAGGATGCTGGTCAGCAAAGTTCATGATGTTGAAGGCCAGATCTTCCCAATACTGGCTGAGTTTTGCCATGTATCTATGGCACAGCAAGCCAAACATCCAGAATTCCATGCAGCAATCTATGGGCCTGATGAAATAAGAGTGAAATACACTCCTGTATTATTTCCCAGTCAAGATGCAAGTAACCTGAAATTCATTTTCATGGCACCAGAATTACCCAAGGTACCATCACTCTTAAAGCAAACTCAGAAAGTTCAAAAGCTCAATGCTATCATATTGATCATTCAGATGCTTCATGTGATTCTATTTGCAAGATCATCATTGAGTGGAGATAAGAGGGCCCCCTCCCAACCAACCTTTGGTGAGATCTGGGGAGTTACTGATGTTTCACCTGGTTCAATTGCTTTTGTAGCAACTTTGGTAAGAAGTTATCAGTCCATTCTTGTATCAGATCACTGAATAGTAACTGCCTGCAGGCAATATTCCTGTTTTCTGGTGACAAGCAATTCAGAGATGTTGGTTCCAAGTCAGGTATCTGCTACCATGCACTATTTGACTGCTACAAGGAGATTCTCCTTGGCTGTATCAGGATGAATAAGCTTAGCATCTTCAGGTGGTACAATGAGTGAGTCTTCAAGGGACAAAAATCTAATAGAGATGATGAAGATGGAGAGTACATAAGCAGTGTAGATGATGCTATTGATGTTGATGAGTCAGATTCAGAGTTGGGTGACCCTCCAAACATCCCAAGTGAGTGAGCTTGAAGTGATCTCAATGTGGGACCTCCAAGGCACAACTTGAACACCATAAGTAGCAACTTATGCATTTACATCCATCCACATTCACTCACAATGACCTACAAAGACCAAACAGGGACCAAACACTTATGTCCACCAGAATGCAAACCACATTCAGCTGCAAACACAGCACTGTGGGGCTCCATTGCTGACACCAAATTGCCCAAGTCCCACAGATGGAGAGTGCTTTCAATTCAAAGAGGCTGACATGGCAACAACTGTAAGTACATAATTGGTTCACAGTCACAGCCAAAGGTATTTGTTGCTTACTGTACTTTTGGTGGGCTCCACCAGACATCTCCAGAAACAAGTGATGCCCAAAGGCCAATACAGCCACCCTTTGATAGTGTTGAGAACATTGAAGAAAATTCTGGGCCTGCAAAGCAGAAAGTGAACAAATGACTTGCAGCAAGAGGTAGTGGCCAGGCTCCTACCCAGCACTCAAAGAGGAATAAATGAAATCTTTGCCACATACACCTGCTACATTAACTATGCTTCTTGTAATTTGTGAAATTTCTAGTGTTGTGCATGCATATCTATACCTGCACTCACTTGTAGATGTGCTCTTGTATCACTCTGTTGAGGCAGATTTATTCAAAGTATCACAACCAATTGCAACTGGGTAGCAACACACTGCCACTCAAAAATTCTAGTCTTAATAATAGCTCCAACCAGGGTCTGGGTCATGAGAATGCACTCTTGCAAACTACTTTTGGGTTAAATTGCCAAAAAAGGCCCGAGTTTTGCAGCAATGCATGTTGGCATGAGAACACAAACTAATGCATTGTGATGTGCTGCAGGTTTTTCTGACATACCTCCCAACATAAGTTAATACCATGAGATATTGTTGGCCTATTTATTAAAAACAAACATGGGACTCTAGCTGTGAGCTTTTCAACTGAAATCTTTTGAATATTTATCCTAAAAGGGTAGTACAGCTGTAAAGCATACCTGTATTGGGAATCTATGTAGGTTCTTTCTACCAGTTGAGCCCAATAAATGCTCAGCAGAGTTGTGTTAGTGCTGGGATACCTATATTCACTATAGCTATTAATATTGTGCTGCTACTTCATCTTATGCCTTATATCAATGAAGTGCTTGTGGTAGGTCTCATTCTGGAGTTGTGCCACACCCATAATTATTCACCTTAGTGTTGTGGATTCTTACTACTGCAATTATCAGTATGCTATGTGCTCACTTATTGATTAGGTGGTCTACTCACAATTACTCACAATGTAGTGCAGTATACTGTGAGTCCCAGCAGCCTCATAGATAGTTTGACCTTTTCAAACATCATCTCACTGGCAGCTGGCACTCTATGTAATGGTCCAGTCACTCATAAACCAACAAGTCATTCCTCCAAATCTGAAGGTCCCTATTCAGGATTGCCTTTTTCAATCCAATTCATCTGGCTGTCTATTTCTAATGTCATGGTAAGTGGTCTCATCAAACAGGCCTAGTAATCTCAGTCTTGTTTCTGGGAGGATTCTGAACTTTTGCATATCAGGTACATAAAGTCTTTGGTTCAGTGAAGCCTTTGTCCTCAACTAGGCTAGCCATCTTCTTTGGAATGACTGTTTGGAAATTCATGAGCTCTGCCAGAAGCTGAGGCAGGTCACCCCTGCAGCATGAGTACTACAGAAGCCTTTCACCTGTGTCACAGGTCTTAGTCCACGATGGTACAGCTTTCTTTTTCCTGTATGTTTTTTTGCCCCTTCTGTTACCGTGGTGATGCGAGCTCAACGTTTCATAGCATATCAGGTTAGACTATCTCCCGGAGAAAATGATGCACCTCAGGCTAACATTTTTGAAGTGATTATGATCATATCGACCGTTATGAGTCTTGAGGTGGAAGGACCATTGCAGGCGGCGCCTTTAGAGTAAGTGTAGGCCCTTATTATACGCTTGTGGGAGGACTGGGTACTAAGAGCTCTATCAGGTGGTTCATAGTGGTGTATTCGTATGCAGTACGTCCCCCACCTCCGTGATACCGCACCCAGCCATTTCTGATTTGAATTATACATATTTATAGGCATGCCGTCTGATACTAAACTTGCGGAGAGCTGCACTGAAAAGAAGCCGTAATTCGTCGGGGGATGAAGCTATGCAATTAAATGTATTGGAGCTTGAAAAAGACAAGCCCCACCTAACACAGCCAACAGTCACGTTTGCCAGGGCGTTTGAGATGCAACCTCTCTCCTAAGTAATAGCGTAACTTGTACGGCCTTCCGTATGATGTATGTTGTTCATGCAATCATAAATACCCACCAAAATAAGAGTGGGCGCGTATTGTTGAGACCAAACAAACCCTTATTCAGATTGTTTTGCTTCCGAGTTTTTTCTTGGGGGGACCATAGTTCGGAGTTGGCGTTGATGAGCTGACATATCATGGATTACACAGCCACACAAGGCTTACTCATCGGCAGGGTTTAGTCATCTCCCTCCAGTGTGATCAAAAGGGCCTTACGTCGTCGGTAGCGGTCCATTCTTCCTCCCTCCCTCCGTCAAAACCACTGTGAGTGCATGCCTTTCTCTCTGCCTGGATTCTCCCAAGAGCGAGTATGGCGTTTTTCGCGACGAAAAACGACGGATTGGGCTGGATGGAGGGCTTGGGGGGCTGGATGACGTTGTGTCGACGGATTTTCGTGCGTTGCTAACTATTCGCCTTCAGAAGAAACCATGGGTCGTCGTCCCGCTCGCTGCTACCGTTACTGCAAGAACAAGCCATACCCCAAGTCGAGGTACAACCGTGGTGTCCCCGATCCCAAGGTGTGCCAAACGTCCTGATCGGCAACTCCTCAGCGTACCAACTCTTGATGTAGATCCGCATTTTCGACTTGGGCCGCAAGCGTGCATCTGTCGATGAGTTCCCCTTCTGCTGTCACCTGGTGTCCGATGAATATGAGCAGCTATCGAGTGAGGCCCTCGAAGCTGCGCGCATCTGTGCCAACAAGTATGTGACCAAGACTTCGGGGAAGGATTCGTTCCATCTCCGTGTCCGTGTGCACCCATTCCACGTCATCCGTATCAACAAGATGTTGAGCTGCGCTGGTGCTGATCGGTAAGGTGATGTTCGAGAAAAAGTAGATGTTTCTGCTCACGAGATGGACGGCAGTCTTCAAACTGGTATGCGCGGCGCCTGGGGCAAGCCATATGGTACCGTCGCGCGCGTCAACATTGGCCAGATTATCCTGTCAATCCGTTGCAAGGAACAGAACGCCCCTGTCATCATGGAGGCTCTTCGCCGCGCCCGCTATAAGTTCCCGGGCCGGCAGAAGATCATTGTGTCGAAGAAGTGGGGGTTCACTAACGTGGATAAGGAGGCGTACTTGAAACTCAAAGAAGAGAAGAAGGTATTGCAGTAAGTGGCGCATTCCTTCCTAATCTCGCTATGCTATTTCCGCAACGAGACCTGCGGCGTTGGCTGGTTCGACTTCAGTTACGGGCGGATTACTGACTATGGACATAGGGACGGAGCTTATGTGCAATTCATCCGACCCAAGGGCAACTTGGAGCAGAACCTTCGCAACCAGCTCCGTGCTTGAGTGTAGGAGGATGGGGAGCCATGTGTCGATCTTGGCGTGTATTTTGGCAGACAATGCTAGCGTCGATGTATCAGCAGACATACACTCTTGTGATGTTCGTAAGCCAAAAGGAGCATAAATGCAGGTGAGTGATGAATCAGGAGCGGGAGTGTCGGAAAGCAAGTGGGTGGCACGTAAGAAAGGAGTGTGGGATTGGTGAGGGGGAAGTTTAAATGACAGGACTTGTATCCGCGCAAACTGTTGCATTGCCTCTTATTCACTACTCCGTCCTGAAAGTGGGCGGTGGATAGGGGAAACGGGGCATAGAGCGATGTCCTCTGCATCACCCAGCACTTGCGTGCTCCACTGGACTCAGTGGGACGTGTAGAGGCTACATTAACTACATTGTTGGTAATTGACCTGGGAGGATGTAATATCGTAGTATGACATCATGGGAATATGAACCAGCAGTACATAACCTTCCCTCCCTTCCGTCCGCTTTTCCATGTTCCATGTCCTTCGACAGTTCCCGCAGCGGCCCCGATGCCTTTCCGTCCCCAATTCACCTCCAGATCCCCTCCTTTGTATGCTCTTCTGCACCGACTCTCGCTCCGGGAGGCGGTGCAGAGGTTCTTCCTGTCAGTCTTCTGTCCGACAGTTCCTTAGCACATACTTGGTTCAGTAATAGTGGTTTCACTCCACGTTCGTTTGATGACCAGTCTGTCTCTTTGTCTCTTTCCCTTTCTTTATTCGATTCGACTTACTTTGACTAGATACCCTTCCAAGGAACAGCATCAGCAGGACTCGTTTCAGACATCCCAGGCTTACATCCAACCTCACCAACAACAGCACCCTATCTCTGCACCATTTGAATTTGAATCGAACGTTGCTCCTAGTGTACAGGCTCATCCTCCTCCGGTTCCTCACCTCCGCCCTCTTACCCAGGCAGAGCTTTCCAACTTCATCCAGCTACAACCGGCCTCCCTCTATCCGCACGCTCCTCCTGTTCTCCCGGCATCTTCGCCATTTGGTCTTCCCGTATATTCAGCCTCCGGCTTCGACCTTCTCTCCATTCTTGCGAGGGTTGCCAATCGTCCTCATCCTCGTGTGGTCCTCGGTCCAGTTGATATGACATGCTCTTTCGTTGTCGTCGATGTCCGCAGATTCGACCACCCTATTGTCTACTGCTCTCCGACTTTCTCCCGTCTCACCGGTTATTCAGAGAGCGAGGTCTTAGGCCGTAATTGCCGTTTCCTCCAGGCTCCGAATGGTCTGGTCCAGCGTGGAGAGACCCGACGCTACACAGACCAAAGTGCCGTCGTCCACCTCAAGAAAAATCTCAGTGCCGACAAGGAATGTCAGACCAGTATCATCAATTACAAGAAGGACGGTACTGCTTTTATGAACCTCGTCACCGTAATTCCTATATCGGGTGGCGTCTCTGGGGCTCCCCATGAGGAATCCGACGTCGTGTATCATGTCGGCTTCCAGGTAGATTTGACCGAGCAGCCGAATGCCATCCTCGAAAAGTTGCGTGACGGCAGTTACATTGTCGATTATGGCTCGCAACGCAACCAACTACCTCAACCCCTCTCCCTCAACCTCCACAACATCGGTCATCTCAAGGACAGGAAAACCCAAGTCGCTCCGTCGGCAACGATATCGAGGGATCTTAAAAAGCTACTCCTAGATCCTGCCTTCGTCAAATCAATTCCAATCTCATCTTCGACCACCGTCCCGTCTTCCCAATCCTCCTCCTCCGCCCGCGCTGAAATGGACAGTTCCCTGTCAGTTTCGGGGAGTAATCAACTATTGCATCTCTTGTTGCTTGAAGCATCCCCCGACTTCATCCATGTCGTCTCTCTTAAAGGAAGCTTTCTGTATGTGGCACCCAGTGTGCGCCGGGTGCTGGGATATGAGCCGGAGGAAATGGTTGGCAAGAGCATTTCCGACTACGCACATCCTGAGGACGTTGTCCCTCTTATGCGAGAGTTGAAGGAAGGCAGTGCAACTGGTCTCGCTGCGGTCATGGCTCACGGCACAGACGGTGTTGGGAACGCGGGTGGTGGGGAAATTACAGCGGGAACAGATCAGGCCCATGTCCATTCTCCCGGAATCCAGATAGCTCCGCGGACGGTCGATTTACTTTTTAGGGCACGGACGAAAATCGGGGCTTACGTCTGGATCGAGTGTAAAGGCCGCCTGCATGTGGAGCCCGGAAAAGGTCGTAAAGCGATTATTTTGAGTGGCCGTGCAAAGGAGATGCCCAAGCTGGATTGGCATCTTGTGGCTCGGGGAGGAGGTTTGAGCATGCCAGTTCCTGCATTCGGAGGTGGAGGAGGTCTGCCACGACAAGTACAAACCGAAGTCTGGGGCATGATCTCGAGTGGCCGTGGCGGAGGTGGGGTCATCTCGTTCTTGGTGATCGGCGCCGCTATGACGGATGTCCTCGGCTGGAGTCCCTTGGAACTGGTTGGACGGGAACTCGGCAATTTTGTAGCAGATGGCGCAAAGACCTTGACGGATGAGATACGGTTGCTAGACCAGGATAAGGATAGAGCTCCCAATCCGAAACGGGTTTACTGCAAGATGCGGCACAAGGATGGTTCGTCTGTGGATACCCTTTTTGTGCTATACCGACCTAACCAAGGTTCCTCCTTGGCTCCGTCGACCGAGGGCATTATCCGGGCGCCATTGATCTATCAACTCCGGTTGGTTCGACCATTTGAGGCCCCAATTGAGTCTCCCGTCCCCCTTGCTCATTCCCTGAACTCTGACGTCTTTGGAGAACTGGACACGAGTCGAGACTCGAGTTGGCAGTACGAGCTCCAACAAATTCGGTTCGCCAATCAACGACTGGAGGACGAAATTTCAGCGCTAGAGAAACAACTTGAAGAGGCCGAAGAAATGCAGCAGAAGGCACTCAACGAGCTTCAGCAGAACTCGCGCGAGGAGTTGGGTCATTATGTACAGGCGAACCAATCCTCCACTTTCTACCAACCACACCGATTCGAACGTCTTTCTTCAATTCATCACCACCGCTTTCTCCACCGTTGCGACGAAACGCCCTCCTTGAACGCTGTCGGTCATCATCAATGTCCTACAATAGCACCGGGGACGTTCGTACGCCCCCCTCACCCTCACCCTCATCCTGATCCGCAGCCCAGAGCTACTGCACCCGCCGTGTCCTTATCCCATGACTGGAGTATCTCTCATATACAAAACCAGACCCACCTTCAGGGCGTCAAACGCTCTTGGGACGTTGTCTCTAACCAGTAATTGAATTTACAATAGTATATTTTATTAGGATTCACAGACGTTCTTGTTTTGCATCTTGGTTCACTTGCTTGGGTTTATGGCTGTCTCATTCTCCCTCATTTCTGTAAACTAGCATTCGCATGGACTTGTACGCACATGCTCATGGATAGCTGTTAGCCATTGACGATATATACGATACACGAATAGATTCAAAGAAGCATTTGGTTGACATTCGCCGATGGGGCGCAACGAAAATATATACAAGGGGATACATGATTATGGAGCAAACGAGCGGGGTTTGTGTATCGGACGTAATGTTGACGATTCCAAAGATGGGATTAAGCAGTGTCGAGAGCAGATAGCAAAAGAAAGCAATTCCCCGTGAGTTCTAGGGTAGGGGTTCCCGGCTGCTGGACAGGCGGTTAAGATGGATATACACATCGGTGCCGAAACCATCCATCGCAATCAAGCGAAGGTCTCCTCCGAAATAACGAGCGTACTAGAGTTGATGGGTAAAAAACAAAGGTGTTGGAAAACGTCTCGGAAAACATACCAATCTAGACAAGGGGAGTCCGTAACCAAAACCAGCCATGGGAGCTTTGAAGTCACTGGCCTGAAAGTCTTGATCAATCCGTTGGCCCTCCATAGTGGTGTACATGTAAGTCCAAATGAGAGGAATGGCGCTGCGAGGGATACCTCCGCCTTCGTCAGAGATCTTGATGGTGATGTCCTCCTTTCCTTCCACAACGACGACTTTGATGGGTGGGAAGTGATCCTCCTTGTCCACTCCGAAACGTTCTACGACGGCACGTAGTGAGTTCTTGAGAAGTTCAAAGACGATGTGGGAAAGATGGCCGGGAACATAAGGGAAAACGAGATTCTTGGGACAGATGAGCTGTACGGGTGGGCCTTTGAACATGGCGTAGTGCTCCTCGCAGACAAATCGGGCGTTTTCGATGGCTTCTTGAACAATATCATGTACATTCTGTCGGGCTTTATCATCAATACAACGCTCGGTAAAGTGAAAGGAGTTCGGAACGGACTGCTTTTGTACAAATGATGCCGACATAGTCTTCATGTGCCTGCTGTGTATTCAGGGCGACGTCTTGAGGCCACGGCTGTGATCAAGCAACTAAAGATGATATATGCAGCGAGAGACTTACGTTGGCCAATCAAGAAACGGATACCAATTCGCGACATGTAGAAACGATCCAGCCATGATTGGATATCATGGCCGATATGGCGGGCATTCTGACTCCGTTTCCACTCTAGGACACCCTGTGCGACTGTTGTCACTGTTGGGTCATGACGGCTCTTGATATGCTCGAGCAGTTTGGTGAAACGTTTGTTGTAGTCCTGGACCTCTGGGGGCCAGTCGATGCGGTTGGTACTTGCGTAGTACCTTGGAAATGGGGAATTGGGTAACAGAATGAAGGGATGAGCGAGATGGGACGGTACCTTCGCTCCATCGGTACCCGCAACTTCAGCTTGTTGAAGCCATTGTTCCCGTTCCCACCCCCGTTTCCATCGAGGGCGTGAGAGGCACTGCTATATTCATCCCCAAGTGGGTCAAGAGACGGGTTTGGCTTTGACTCGGGGAGTGAGACGTCCCCGGACCGAGGCACCATGAGGGCTTGACGAACAGATGATGAGAGCTGGATGGGCGGAAACGTGATGAGTTCCTGAAAAAGGGAACGAGTCAGCAATGGAGGGGAGAGTGGGAGAGAGAATACTGGACGGACTTCAAAGGACTGGGCATACCAGTTCTTGACCTTCTTTATGGAGGGCATTGCGCTGAGGTTGTGAGGCAATTCATCGAGCTCCTTGACACGATGGGCCAAGCGGACAGGCAGTTCCTCTGGCTCAAGGCGAATAAGCCGCCGGCACACGAGAGAAGAGGGGATATGGTTAACGCCGCACCTGCAAGGAACTGACTGGCCTTTAATAAAGTGCCTTGGCTTGGATTCTGGCCAAAGAGAACCATCTGCTGGAGGGAAACTAGAGGTTGCAGGAGGGATCAGCTTGGGTTGAAGGAGATGGGGAGAGATGGGAGAAGTACCGCCGGTCTGTGGGAAGGAGGCAAAGTGGTGGATCTTGTCCCATAGCGCAGGAGAGATGCGGAAGCCTGCGGACATGGTGGTATAGGAGCAAGGAATGGTGGAGAAGACGGTGAGCTGGAGAACATAAAGTCAGAATTGAAAATCAGCGCTGCCTTGGCCCCGATCCTCGACTCGGATGAATCCTTCCGCCATCCCTCCCCCGACTTATCACATGTTGTCGCACGTGATATCACCCACACACACCCAATTATTACCATGACGTCACGCGATGTACCGTCTCACGTGGCCTGTATTTTCGCGTCGATAGGACGGAATGACTCTTATCGATTATGCGCTGGGCCTATCTCTTCCAAAAACAATCACGGCCCCTTCTCTTCTGCCGTCCACACAGATTCCATCCACTCTCCTTGCCCACCCGCTTCCCCTTGTTCTCAATGTCTACC
The DNA here is from genome assembly GCA_018524465.1 of Podaxis pistillaris. Lineage (NCBI taxonomy): Eukaryota > Fungi > Basidiomycota > Agaricomycetes > Agaricales > Agaricaceae > Podaxis > Podaxis pistillaris. Next base: position 18,536 of record JAEUWN010000842.1, read on the forward strand.
CTTGCTAACAGGGCACCTCTCCCCGTCGTGCCTGAAACGGACCCATCCCGATGCGTGCTCGACTCGTACAGGATAGCCATTGCCCAGCTTGTCGCCGATGCACTGGGGCTGACCGTCGAGCAAGTTTATCCCGGTGTCCAATACGGCAAGAAGGGTATCGACTTTACACTAGCCTTGCCTAGGTTCAGGCTGCCTGGCTCCGTCAACGACCTAGCAAAAAAAGTTATGGACAAGGTCGGTCTCCATTCCCTCCTTCATTGCAGATTTAAACCTATCCGCTCCAGTTCCGACCCAGTGACTACCTCTCGTCCATCCAGCACGATAAAGCATTCCTACACTTTATGCTCAACACAAACAACCTTACCCGAGACGTCCTCACCCAGGTGCACGAGCTCAAAGAACAGTACGGCACAAACGAGACCGGCAAAGGGAAGAAGCTCGTCATCGAGTATTCGTCCCCCAACATTGCCAAGTCATTTCACGTCGGCCACCTCAGGAGTACCATTATCGGTGCCTTCCTGGCAAACTTGTATTGCGCCTGTGGATGGGAAGTTACTGGACTCAATTATTTGGGCGACTGGGGTACCCAGGTACGTTGCACTGCTTTCCATCCACCTTGCGGGCAGACGGGGGGGACGGAACGGGCGTGCTTCAAAGCTATTTTTAGCTCCTCCATGCTGACTCGATGTAACTTGATTGCACTTGCTGCGTGGTGCATAGTTCGGCCTCATTGCAGTAGGTTTCGAAAAATACGGCAACAGGGAACTCCTCGAAAAAGACGCCATCAAACACCTCTTCGACGTCTACGTCAAAATCAACAAAGACGCCGAAACAGACCCACAAGTCAGAGCAGATGCCGCAGCATGGTTCAGGCGCATGGAGGACTACGATCCCGAGGCATTGGAGAACTGGAAAGTGTGGCGCGAGCTCAGTATCAAGAAATACGAGAGCGAGTACGATCGATTGAACGTCCATTTCGAAGATTACACCGGCGAAAGCTCAGTTTCTCAGGAGAGTATGGACAAGGCTTTGAATCAGTTGAACGACATGGGGTTGATTGAGGAGAGTAATGGTGCTAGGCTTGTTAATCTTGAAAAGTGGAATCTTGGGAAGGCTGTGGTTAGGAAACGAGGTGCGTCCTCACGGTTTGCGAAAACCTTTCATTTGACACTACGTCATTAGATGGCACTTCGATCTACCTCACCCGTGATATCGGCGGCGCGATTGAACGGTACGAAAAATACAAATTCGACAAGATGATCTACGTCGTCTCGTCGCAACAAGACCTGCACCTCGCCCAATTCTTCAAAGTCCTCGAACTGATGGGATTCCCCTGGGCCAAGGACCTCTTACACATCAACTACGGACTCGTACAGGGAATGAGTACCCGGAAGGGCACCGTAGTGTTCCTGGAGCAAATTATACACGAGGCGACGCAGGTCATGCATGAGCAAATGCAAAAGAATCAGGAAAAGTACGCCGCAATCGAGGATCCCGAGACTACGAGTCGAGAGATTGGGATTACGGGCATCAAGATTCAAGACATGGCTGCCAAGAGGTACGTAACTGTGTTCCATATCGTCCCGGGAGCCCTAAAGAAAACCTCTTACGCAGGATCAATAACTATACTTTCAACTGGGACCGTATGCTCTCCTTTGAAGGTGACACAGGCCCCTACCTCCAATACGCACACGTCCGCCTCGCCTCCATCGGCCGCAAAAACCCCCACCTTCTCCCACTCCCACCACCAGCCCAAATCAACACCGACTTACTATCCGAATACCCCCAAGCCCGCGAAATCGTGTTCCTACTCGGGTCGTACCCGGACGTGGTACTCACCGCGCTCAAGACCCACGAACCAAGTGGTGTAGTGACGTTTTTGTTTAGGCTTGCGCACGCCATTTCGAGCGCCTGGGATGCGGTTATCGTGATGGGGGAGAAGGACGTGGAGAAGGCTCGGGCAAAGATGTTTTTGTTTGAGAAAGCAAGGGAGGTTATTGCTGCCGGAATGCGGTTACTGAGTATTAGGCCTCTGGAGAGGATGTGAGGACACGGCTTTTTTTGTACTTTACATGGGAGATTGTCGTAATATTGGAATGTGAAGTTTGGATTTCCTCTCTTTCTATCTCGTTGATTCACTTTGCAGACTCTGATCTCAACCACATGGCATTTCAACCAGATTCGGGCTCGTTGCCTAACGCAGTATACAACTCAGTCGTGATTATCTCGGCGTCAGAAAACAGAAGGAAAGGCGCACCTACAAACAACCGTATCTCGTCTCTACTTCAAGCGGATTAGGATTCAGCTGCAACTCCAAGCCCAGGCCAAAGCAGCACAGCTGCCACAAGCCTAGGTCCATACTAAGAAGACATGCTAATATACCCAAAAGTCGACCTCAGATCACACAACCTGGCTCAAGTGTTCGAAGGAAACTTCAAGGCTATACCGGCAGCATAAACCAGATGAAGTACTAATCTAGACATATACAGTATGTGGAAAGAGGCCGGTAGCTGACACCTCCCTCCTGCTGCATTTACTCATTGCTTGATATGAGTCTGCTGTAATGAACGGACCCTGACACCAGAGACGAATCCGAATAAAAAAGTCTCACTGAGGGTACCATGAATTTTGAATGCATGAGAATTGTCTTGGATCTTCAATTCAGTTATCATGCGTTTAAAATCCATGGTACGCCTTCTGGGTTTGCGTTCTCACCGAGGCCTGGTACGGCACTTTTGACTATATATCATCAAACCCCTGTGACCTTGAATTTGGCCTCGGTAAATCCTCGGAAATAACTCGGAAATTTTCTATCCAACTCCATATATTGTGGGGTAAAGAGGAATCCAATTTCCATCTTACCATCCCACTACTTTCTGGTTCGGTTTTGAGCACACAATCCCAATGGAACAAGAGTCGCTGTCTCACCGCAAGCCAAACACCGAAGAACATATAGAAATGGACAATCTAGCTATAGATCCCAGCAGAGCCATGTCCTTCAAGCATTCTGGAGACATTTCGTCTGTAACGCCTACATTAAACAAGAATGGTGATGTTGGCGGAGTGGTCGAAACGGACAACTCAGCAGAGGGGCGCGATACAAGGACGAAAAAGCAGAAAACGACCGAGAAAATCCAAGTCTCCGCGCTGTGTTGGTGCATCTTCCTCGCCGGGTGGAACGATGGAACTACCGGCCCATTACTGCCACGCATACAGGAAGTCTACCACGTATGTCTGACACGTCTTCCAACACATCCGATATCCTATCTTGTCGAAGCTTATCTCACATGCGTTCAGGTCGGCTTTACAGTCGTGTCCTTGATCTTCATCTTCGCCTGTCTTGTACGTCCTACCTTGTTCCGGTTTGACTTGGAAAACGGTTTGAACACGTAAATCCGAGGGTTTTATCCTAGGTGCCCTTGCCAATGTACATCTCACGGACCGATTTGGGTTTGGCAAGGTGCGCATGCGCGTTTTCCGTCCTATCGGAGATAACGTACTCACTCAAAGTCTACGTCAATAGACAATCATTTTTGGTGCGACCGGATTTGTGTCCTCAGTCTTCAAACTCACATCTCGGCATGCAGGCTCCGTCCTTCAAATCATAGCATATGCACTTCAGTCTCCGGCTCCTCCGTTCCCCGTCTTCGTGATGGCGTACACTATCAATGGCTTCGGTGTCGCGCTCCAGGTACACGTATCGTTTGATCACCAATGGCATTACCTCACCCTCTATAGGACGCCCAGGCCAACGGATTCATCGCGAGCCTTCAGCACCACGCCGAAGCTAAAATGGGTATTCTCCATGCTGCTTATGGTACGTGTATCCAGTCCCACAGTAGTTTCCGCAGCAACCCATCTCCTATAGGTGCCGGCGCGCTCTCTGCACCTCTAATCGCAACCCAGTTCGCGCAATTGCAGCGCTGGTCCTTCCACTATCTCGTCTCACTTGGAATCGCGATATCCAACACCGTCGTTTTATCAATAGTCCTCGGTTTCAAGACCCAAGACGGTAGCTAAAACTTCCTCTCCACCTCAGTAGATGACACTCACCTTAGGTTACAGAATGCCACTTGAAGATCGGTCAAGAGATAGGCGAAAAGAGTACCAGCGAGCACAGCTCCTTCAACCAAATATTGCGCATCAAGGCCGTGCATTTCCTAGCATTCTTCATTCTAGTGTACGTCGGTGTCGAAGTTACGATTGGAGGTACGCCACCGCCATATTCTTCAAATATCTATTTTTCACACGTTTCCCGCAAACGCAGGTTGGATCGTTACTTTCATGCTCGACGTGCGCGGAGGTGGGCCGTCCTCGGGTTATGTATCATCAGGTTTCTTTGGAGGTAATCTAGTCCGCGGTTTTGAAACCCTGAAGCTTGCTCATGCAATGATAGGTCTCATGCTTGGTCGCATTCTTTTACTCTGGGTCAACAAAAAGGTGAGGTTTGGCCGCCAATCAAAGGGCCTGGCTTCATCTTGATTCTCTCCTGTAGGTCGGAGAGCGGCTTGTCCTCTTCTTCTATGCCTTGCTCGCCATCGGGTCTGTCATCCCTCTATGGTTTTTTCGTCACCCTGAGACATTTTTTAATCCAGGCTTGAACTTGTTGTATGGCTCGTTCCTTCTCTGATCGGAGGAGCAGTCGCGGTCTCCATTGTTGGTCTCTTGCTTGGTCCCATGTATCCTATTGCAATGAACCAGGCGGGTCGTGTTCTTCCAAAATGGCTGCTCACGGGTTCCATTGGCTGGATCGCAGGTTTTGGTCAAGCAGGAAGTGCGGCTCTTCCTTTCGTGACAGGAGCTATTTCCTCGAAGCATGGAATCAAGAGTCTCCAGCCTTTGTAAGTGGGAATGTCTACCAAAAACATTAGCGGTGTACTCATGGATCTCAAGCTTAATTGCGATGATGGGATGTATGATGGTTTTGT
>JAEUWN010000903.1:0-39625 GCA_018524465.1 Podaxis pistillaris
ACCAGGCCACGCTTCGCTGAACAGCTCTGGAGAATATCGCCGGAAGTAAAGTGCATAGAAATAAAATTAAGCCCAAAAAAACGAAAATATCGAAGAGGATAATGAGCTTGTGGTCACGGAGCGATACGGCGTTGGGTGACATTATACAGTGTGAAAAAAGAGTATTGGGCTTGGTAGGGTGAAAGTGAATAACGGAGGGAGGTCAAAATTGGGAGCCAGCCTGAGGCCCTCGGGAAGTGGTGGGGAGCTGGAAAGTCAGACTTAGGCTGGCTTTAAAGCCGACTTAACTTTGTCCGGGATTTCAGTTTTTAGAGACAGGTTCACGCAAAGATGCCATATCACTGGTTATCGTGACAGAGACTGGGAAAGAAGCATATTTTCGTACAATGCTCTTGAGATACTCACTACTTTTAGTGATAAGTCAAAGAACTATGTCCGTTGGTGATGGTCACAACCTCACGTGGAATGCCACAGGCATATGTGGTTTGGTGCAGAAGTAAACAATGCTGCCGAGGTTTGATATTCCTGAGGATCGGGGCGGGAAGACATTCAATGACAAAAGTACACATAGACGATTGGATCATCGGTACATTGCCTATGGAAAGGTTGGAAGGGTGGTAAACAACAACCAAGCTTTAGACCGAAATCAACTACCTATGTAGGTACGCTCGAAAGTCAAGAAGGGTGGATGAAGGCCGAAAAAGTCCATGTGCTAAAAATAGTAGGTAGTTTTAAATCTACAACAATGAGTATCGGTTGAGGCAGTCGTTCTGGTGAAGTGAGATATACAAAATATTTTGTTACACATTAGCACCAGCAATAGTTCGTTGGAGAGATTATAGTCCGAACAGCGCAGGGGATCTGGGTTGAAGCAGGTGATGCTTGGGGACGATCATGTCACTGAGAATGATGATCTTCATCCATCACCCGGCTTGATTCCGTCCCTACTATGCATTTAGACGCAAATTTCCCGTCTTTTGGAAGGACCCGAGGTGGACTGTAGTGGGAGATAAGGGATCGGAATATGTGCCTAACTCTGGCTTTACATTCGTCGAGGTTGACGAGGTGGTGGAAGCTGGTGTCTCCGGAACTACCAACCCACCGCCAGGCAAGCCTGCAGCGGAATCTGATTTAAGTTGCTGCGGCTGTGTCTCTGTTGATACACCTGTAGTGACTACGCCACATGATGTGTAGATGTTAGTCGTCATGATCGTGCCATTGTTGAATACCATTGAACAATATGGTTGAGGGGTCCGCCAGAATAGCCATGCTTGAAGAAGATCCTAATGGTAGAATTCCGTCAAGGACCCACCAAAGTAGACGAGGTTGAAGTATTACATACCTTTTGTGTGCCAAATGCAAATGCTATGAAGATGGGTACTGATGGTGATATATCAGAATTCCTTCACAAGTACCCAAGTGTAGGGAGCGTACAGGTGGGGTAAACGAGGCTTGTTGCATCGGGAGCAGGGAATACGAACGCCACCATAGAGAACCTGAAAGCAATTTCAGTTTCACAGCCAACATACCAACGTCACTGAGGACGTTCACCACGTACGTGAAAGCTATCACAGCAGCCAAGGTGCAGAGTATCAACCGGAGATATACTGTAAGGTAAATTTGGCGATCCGCTCGCCTGAGGCGTTTGAAAACGTCCCAGTTTCGGTACATCACGGAACCAGTCCAGACTAGACGAGTAGAGAAATCAATGCAAGATTTAGCTTTGGACAAGGTTCCTAGATACCTTCCAAAGGAATCAAAATGACCATACCACAAGCGACCACCGCAGCGCTAACATGACTCCTGAAGGCGCGATGTAGCTATGAGATATCTTCGAGCAGTCTAGACACTCACGGGATGTTAATTCCGAGATGACAGTAGAAGTTATTTCCGGCTCGCTCCACGAGATGGAGGCGTTTTCCAGGAAGAACAAGCTAATCTTATGAGTGTGACTTCTAAGGATAAGGATGATCGGGCGTACCATAAGGATCTCTAAGATGATCATCAAAAATACCAACCACGGGGTGATAACTAGCTGGGGAAAACCAAAGAATCAATCAACGGCATGACAGATCAATTGTCCTAAATGTACCCAAAATGTTCTTAGAAAGCTGGGTTGTCTTGGATTGCCAGACTTCAGGCCGGATATTATGAGATAGAACTGTGGAGGGATAGCTCAGCAAGTACGCCCACCAGACATCCGTGAGATGAAGCAGCCTACTTCGATATAATAGCAAACCATGCCAGTAGCGACTCTTGAAACACGTGTACATGAGCGCCAGATAATGAGAGTGGCAATGATAGTCTTACAGTGGAGGGACGGCATATACTAGCAAAGTCTGGAACAGACACAAGCTAAACGGCGGTTCGTCGGGCCCTTCCTGTCGTCCAACCAATAATCCATAGCTCAGGGAGTAGACTAGCCATGCTGTCATCAGGCTGTACCATCCAATGCTCCTTTGAACGTTTTTGGACAGTATTGCTGGAAGTAGTGTGCAGAGAAACAGGATCACGGCCACTAAATCGGTCACATCAAAGAGGACGACGAGGGCATGATGGGATGGCATGGTAGGGGTGGGTTGGAGGGGTAGAGTCAGGGCCTGCTAGACGATAAGGAAAGGAAGGGACAGCTTAATGAGCGTCGGAAAGGACCAGCTTCAAAGGCGGTCTAGTCTAGGCCATGGACAATATCAGCGAGAAGAGCTACGCCCAAAAGGGAGTCAAGCGTACGTCAAGGTATAGCACAAGGCATTTAGCTTCCCACCCCCTGTACATGGACTTACACCATCGATTATTAATCTGGGTCCAGCACGGATCACCAGCTACCACCAGATGCCAGGTGAAAGGACGAGATATCAACCATCATCGGCTCGTCAGGGGTGGGGCGTCCATTCCGGGCCTAAATCACACAAGGTGTCGTGTCAGCCAACAAGTACCGCATCAGCTGATGATGATTGCGTCCCTGATCAATGTTAATGTCGCTTGGAGGCCGAGCGCTGAGCATTGAGCCGGAATACTCAAGTACTCAACCATGAAATCGCTCTCAGAAAGAAAGCGTGCGACAGTGCTCCAGCTTATCACACACACGAATACTTACCTTCATGAAAAAAAAGCTAATCTATTCCCTCTTGCCCAAACTGCGGTGATTGTGTTGCTTCGGAGACAACCGTGACTTTGACGTCCCCCCACGAGGCAATTTGACAAAGGCGATCAAGTCGCGAGACGTCGGAATGAATAATAGAAGTTGTCAAGACTGCCGCCGTCTGCCAGCAACACCGCTATAATCGTCCAGGGGGAGGCGAAGGACGCGATGTCTGTCGTTCCTATAGTGGATGCTGTTTATATTGTATATATGTATACGTCGAAAGTACCCTATTAACTGTCCGTGCTTGCTCTGAGACACCGGGCGATATCCCTCGTATTTATACTAATACATTATCCTCCGCTCATAGTAATTTCTACACGATTTTAGTGCCAGGAATAGCAGCATTGATACATCACGCCAGCACGGGGATTGCTCGCAACATGTCCTCAGTGTTCTCCGAAATCATGAAGGATGGAATGACCGGTGGCTAAACCCGGAGGACTCCGGGCTGAAGGTCGGTTTGCATCGAAGTATTTTTGGTTCCTGGAGTGATACGTGGTCGCCAGAGCGTACAAAACCGGAGCTTGAACCTGACGATCTGGTTCTGTGACAAAACCAGACGTTCAATAAATTCTAGGCCTGGAGAAACGCATTAGTTGGATGTTTGTGGTGACACCGAGCTTGGATGGTCAAAAACCCAAAAGTCCATGCTAAAAATAGTAGGTAGTTTTAAATCTATGATGACGAGTGATGGCGGAGGCCGCCGTTCTAGCAAAGTGAGATATACAAAAGATTTCATTACACATTAGCATAAACAATAGTTCCTTGGAGAGATTATAGTCCAAACACGCAGAGCGTCGCGTTGAAGCCCATAAGTCGCCATGACGTTCATGAGAGATCATGCCGCTGGGAAGGATGACCTCGAATCGGTCATAAGGCTTGGTTCCATCCCTACTCTTCGTGTAGACACAAATTTCTGGTCTTTTGGGAAGGCCTAAGGTAGACATAGCGGGAGATAACACATATGTGCCTAAGTCCGACCTCACAGTCATCGAAGTTGACGAGGTGGAAGCTGGTGTCTCTGGAACTATCGTCCCATCATCGGACAAGCCTGCAGCAGAACTTGGTTTAAGCTGCTGCGGCTGTCCTAGCTGATACGCCTGTAGTGACCGCACCACGTGACGTATAGATGTTAGTCGCCATGATCGTGCCGTTGTTAAATACCATTGAACAATACGGTTGAGGGGCCCGCCAAAATAGCCATACTCGGAGAAGATCCTGATGATAGAGTTCCGTCAAGGACCCGCCAAAGTAGACGAGGTTGAAGTATTGCACACCTTTTGTGTGCCGAAAGCAAATGCTATGAAGATGGGTACTGATGGTGATATATCAGCATTCCTTCACGAGTGCCCAAGCGTAGGAAGCGTACAGGTGGGGTAAACGAGGCTTGTTGCATCGGGAGCAGGGAATACAAATGCCAACATAGAGAACCTGAAAGCGATTTCAGTTTCACAGCCAACATACTAACGTCACTGAGGATATTCATCACGTACGTGAAAGCTATCACAGCAGCCAAGGTGCAGAGTATTAATCGGAGATATACTGTGAGGTAAACTTGGCGATCCGCTCGTCTGAGGCGTTTGAAAACATCCCAGTTTCTGTACATCACGGAACCAGTCCAGACTGGACGAGGGGAGAAATCAGTGCGAGAATTTAGCTTTGGACAAGGCTCCTAGATACCTTCCAAAGGAATCAAAATGACCATGCCACAAATAACTATCGCAGCACTAACTTGATTCCTGAAGGCATCATGTAGCCATAACATATCTTCAAGTGGTCTAGAAGGGCGAACACTCACGGGGTGTTAATTCCAAGATGACAATAGAAGTTATTTTCGGCCCGCTCCACGAGATGGAAGCGTTTTCCAGGAAGAACAAGCTAACCTGATGAGAGTAAACCTTTAGGGGTCATGGATGATCGGGCGTACCATAAGGACCTCTAGAATGATCATCAAAAATACCAGCCATGGCGTGGTAACTAGCTGGAGTACACCAAAGAATCAATTAACGGCATGACAAATCAATTGTTCTAAATTTACCCAAAGCGTCCTTAAAAAACTGGATTGCCTTGGATTGCCAGACTTCAGGCCAGATATTACGAGGTAGAACTGCGGTGGGAGTATTCAGCAAGTATGGCCACCTTCCTCCCCAGACGCCCGTAAAATGAAACAGCCTACTTCGATATAATAAGAAACCATGCCAGTAGCGACTCTTGAGACACGCGCACATGAGCGCCAGATAATGAAATGGCAAAGATAGTCTTACAGTGGAGGGACGGCATATACTAGCAAAGCCTGAAACAGACACAAGCTAAACGGTGGTTCGTTGGGCCCTTCCTGTCGTCCAATTAATAGTCCATAGCTCAGGGAGTAGACTAGCCACGCTGTCATCAGGCTGTACCATCCGATACCCCTTTGGACGTTTTTGGACAATATTGCTGGAAGTAGTGTGCAGAGAAACAGGATCACGGCCACTAAATCGGTCACATCAAAGAGGACAATGAGGGCATGATGGGACGGCATGGTAGAGGCTGGAGGGGTAGAGTCAGGTCTTAGTAGACGGTAAAGAAAGGAGGGGAGAACTTAATGAGCATCGGAAAAGACCAGCTTCAAAGGCGGTCTAGGGCCGTGGACAGAATCAGTGAGAAGAGCTGCTCCTAAAAGGGAGTTCGAGCAAACATCTATATATAGCACGAGGCGTTTAGCTTCCCACTCCCTGGCCCTGTACACTGACTTACACGATCGATTGTTAATTTGGATCCAGTACGGATCCCTAGCTATCACCAGACGCTAAGTGTAAGGACTGGATACCAATCACCATCGGCTCGCCAGAGGAGGGGCATCTAATCCGGGCCTAAATCACACAAGGTGTCGTGTCAGCCAACAAGTACCGCGTCAGCTGATGATGATTGTTTCCGTGATCAATCTTCCATGATCAGTGGATTGGTGACGAGCCGTCGTGAGCACTAAGTTCAAGTGCTCAAGCATGAAATTGTCCTCTGGAAGGAGTTATGTGGTAATGCTCCAGCTTGTCCCATGGGTACTTTCCCTCATGAAGAGGAAACTCTGGTCTCCATCGTAGGGAGTTTCCTCCTGCCCAAACTGCGGTGATTGCATTGTTTCGGAGACAAGCGTGATTCCGACAGCTGATTTTCACTCCCCCACGAGACACTTTGACAAGGGCGGTAAGGTCGCGGGACGTCGAAAGGAATAACAGAAGTCGCCAAGGCCGCCTCCACCTGCCGACGAAATTCGCCGTAGTCGTCCGGAGGGAGGTGAAGGGCGCGATTTCTATCGTTTCTATGGTGAATGCTGTTCAGATTGTATACACATACATCGAAAGTACCCTAATAGCTGTCTGTGCTTGCTCTGAGACACTGGTCGGTATCCATCGTATTGATTTTAATACATTGTCCTACACCCATACTTAGTAGTTTCTACACGAATGGCAACGTTGATACATCACGCCAGCACGGGGATTACTCCCAGCACGTTCTCAGTGTTCCCCGAAATCATGAAGGATGGAATGACTGGTGGCTAAACCCGGAGGACTCCGAGTTGAAGGTCGACTTGCATCGAAGTGTTTTTGGTTCTTCCGGTGATACGTGGTCGACGGAGCGTATAAAATCGGAGCTTGAACTTAATGACCTAGTTCTTCGACAAAACCAGACGTTCAATAAATCCTGGAGAAACGCATAAGTTGGATATTTGTGGTGACATGGAACGTGGATGATCATACCTGCTGTGAGGCGAAGATGAGGGAAACTGCCATAGACACTGCAGAAGAGGGTCAGGCTTCCCCAAGTCCATTGCCTTGACTGAGCTAGACTCACAACATGGGAAACTGAGGTCTTGTACTAAGCTGTCAGCCTTTACATCCGCCAGCGTGATTGCGCTGAGTCTACATTCATCGGTGAGCCCAGTCCTAAAGGTTCACGAGAAGTTACGGACCCAAATGCGGCAGACGCGACAGTAGTGCATGCCGCGATCCGTAAATAGACTGCTAAATAGTGTCGGAAGTCGTCTCCCGCACGTATGCTTCTGCTTCGATATAACTGAACGCCAGTCCAAACTGAGGTAGCTTGGTTAGTGAAGAAAACAGAAGAGTTTCGCGGATTTCGAACCTTCCAATGGTATTAACAGAACCATTGAGAGAACGACGATAGCCGCATTTAGCAAGCCCCTATATAAGATGGTCAGTGACTTAGCGGTGGCAAACGGTGAGGCTTACACACGGGAAAGTATTATCCTGAAGATGACAATACAAGTTGGACTCAATCTTCTCCACGATTGGGTCAGCTTTACTCCTGAGAGCCAACTGAAGCCAAGAGAATCAGAACCGGGAACGAGCACGGCGAAACAATGCACTCACAACCACTACTTCAATGTCAATCAAGAGGTGAACTATCCAAGGAACAGCAAGAATCTACAAGTTTAGATGTTGAGGACCAGATGGTTGAGGGGCTGAAAAATTCTTTTACCAAATATGCAATTCTTGGTCTTAGCGAGCGGCGGCGAGTGGGGTCCCAGCAGCTCCCGAGATAGAACTGTGGACATGAGATCAGCACTCCCCTTTTTTGACCCTCACTCACTTACGTCGAGGTAGAAGCATAAAGTGCCAACTGCGACTCTGAGACCAGCCATTAGTGGCCGGTGGAACGGATGAGTGAATAATAACTCACAGCGGAGGGGCCGCATAGATGAACATGGTCTGTACGAAGCAGTGGCCAAAACTAGGCTCGGCTCCCGTTTGCCTTCCGACCAACAGACCATAGGAAAGGGAGTAAATCAGCCAATAGAACATCATTCCAAACCACCCTTTCCCTCTCTCTAGTTGCTTGGAACAGACAACGGTCAGGATAGTGAGTGCGATAACAAGGGCTGACGCAAACGACAAGACGTCGTACGCAATGAGGTATGGTGGGGGACTGGTCATATGTACAAGAAGGGGCGGAGGACGTGGAGCCGGCTCTGTGGGGGGAATGCAATGGAGACCAAAGCAGAGACAGATGGATGGTGTGAGGATCGCTATAAAGGACTCGGAACCCCAGTATGAGCGTTTATTTTTGACGAGGCTACAATCCTGATGATCAAAACGATGGCACCAACCACCTAATTATGATTCCGTTGCTGTGTGACGCTAGCCAGAGCCTGCTATGACCGGATGTTCTGCTTAGCCAGTGTCGCATCGATTGGTAGTAATATCATAGCAAGAACAACTTGTGGTGGTATGGCGCTTTAGGAATCCACCCCAATCAAGGTCAGCTGCTGTGGTGATGATAGCACGGCAAGACGTTTTCGAGCTTCTCGGCAAGGGTGAAAATAGCCGTGAGAAGCGCTCGCATTGTCGGGTGGTGAACAGCCAATATCGGTCGTCGGCGAGCCGTGGAAGTTATGCCTTACGGCCCTGACGGTGTGCAGTGTGGTTCGTCTTAGATGTTGTCCAAAGGGCTGTTCCGGATATGTTTAGTGCTCTTCTCACTGGAAGGCACCTCCATTCCCGATAGGCTAGAATAGCCGCCATGAGCTTCCCTTAATATTGTCTCGGGGGAATCAAAGTTCAATCTTCCGCACTTACGGCAATGACAGGTGGAACTTTCTGACGACTGTTCCGCTGCGCTTCGGTCAGGGGACTTCTGGTCCAGGGCAGATGATGCATTGTGATCACAGGTAACAGGGAGGGCCTGAAAATCTCTTGGATTCGCGCGCAGGAACGGCAAGAGGGATCGAACGTAGAAGGGCGGTTTCGTAGGGTGACAGCAGCGACATGCAACATGCAACATGATCCAGGGAATGAGGCTGAGATGAGCTGGGTGTGACTCAGAAGCTATCAGTTTTGCGTGTCTCATTTTACACCGCACATATTAGAACCGCCTGTCTACAGTTGACAAACAGCGCATTGATCCGGGATGGGCAGCACCGACGCCGTTACGCTGAACAGGGAAACATTTGTTGTTGGAGGATGTTGAGCGTTTGTGCCTGATCGATGATCATTGGGCCTCAAAACCGATGCAAACACCGATGTAATCCTTTGAACTTCTGGTTGGGGGAAAGCCTGAATCTGAACTATAGAAACCCGGACATAACATCCTCTTGTCCTTGCTTTTTGACTCTGGCTACGCATAATTGATCCCACGGCCCAGTAGTACAATGCATGAACAGGTACGTGCGATTTTCGGATGATCCGGTTGCCGACCCTTACACCATCCAGGTGACCAGAAAGCGACGCCGAAGGGCGATAGATCCTTCTATTGGTTACTACATATATAATGCAGACGAGAGCCCAGAATTAAAAAGACTAGGGGGCCCCAGCAAAGATAATACCTCGTTGGTCGCTGCTCCTGCGGCGACCACTACGCGATCATCAACCATTGAAGGGCCAAGGTAGTTCAAATTTCACTTGTCATCGTTTTCGTACGGTATTCATCGGTGTCTTCAGACCTACATTGCCTTCCATGATGACAGTTGATAAATTTTTACGCATACAGGCACCCAAGAACCGTAAAGCTTCCCAATTGAGGTCCAGGAAGAGGAAACCACCAACAGGTTCTGCCCAGATTGGCAACGGACACAGGCTGGCTACTATATCTACTCCGGACATTCTGCAGTTGCGCTCGCGGCCAATAGCTAGAGCCAAGACGTCTAGTCATGATTCTTCATCCAACCGCTCCGGAGCGTCCGATGGATCTCTCAACAGGAAGCCAAAAGGACATCATCAACGCCGCTACAAACGGCCCTTTCGGAAGCGCATATACGAAGCTGCAGTTGCTAGTTACGTCGACCCAATAGCTACCCTAGCTCAACCCAAGGACACACCGGTTTCAAAGCCGCCACTTCGCTTTGAGCCAGTCACTCCTCAAAAAGTGCGACGCGGACGGGCCGTCGGCCTTGCGAGAGGAAGTACTCTTAAATCTTCATCCTTCTCCCATCCCAGCGACCCGAACAAGGCAAAACTGCCCCTGACACGTTGGAAGCCAATTCTGTCCTCAAGCCACTTACAGAATGGGTCTAATAGAGCCCAAAACAAGGCCAGGGAGGAGCTTGACAAGTACAAACAGGGTCGACAGGCAACTCAAAGCTGTTTTCCATTGAGTTTCATACCGCTTTCCCAGGCCGAAGGCGCATATAAGACCATGTTTCCGCCTCGCGGCGAGCGGTAAGTGTCCGTGGTTCTGGAATTCTTTGATATCTCATTCCAGGTAGTCGGTCATCGCCTACTGCGCCTCATTCTCGAAGCCAAGAGCAGCCCTCCGAAACGTTTAGGCTACCGATGGTTGAGCAAAATTTGCAGCTCCGGGAATATAAGGCTCGCCATAATTCGACGGAGGAAGTGGGCCCTATCAGTCCAGCCGCCGCATCTCTGGCTGAGGGGGGTAAATTCCTGTCCGTCCGATCCTCAAAAATTTGGAATGTCTTGAAACTAAAACCGGTTTAGTTCACGTCAGCCTACCTTTCAAACCTCCCAAGCCGCACTTTCCAAAAGTCTCGACAAGTCCTTGCAACCGCTTCCGTCGCTGTTCGACAGTTTTGTGTCCAACCTCAAACGTCTCCACGATTCGACTTCTGCCGCAGGGAATGGACGACGTTCCTTGAAGCTTGGCAATCGTTCTTCTGATCAGTCATCATCTGTAATGCTCTCCTCTGTTATCCATGGTCAGCCTTCTGTTCAGAAGGTCACGGAATCTCCCGCTTTCATATGGTGAGCTGGTCGGGCACCACGGATCGGCAAACCTGTCTATATCAACACGAGGGGGGACTATCTCCGTGTGCTTCGCTCCGCTTTCAACCCGGGATCCTCTTTTCTGGTCATCAAGGAGAAGATGACATGAATTCAGTCGTCAATTGCTATGAATACTCGCTGGGGTATGCATTGTAACCCTCGTTTCGACTCCTCCGGCGTGCTGTGAACGACTCCAAAGCAACCCAAAAGGAATCACTTAAAGTTTTTTTTTCCCGACCACCATGCATCATGGCGGGGGCTCAGGGCTCCAACCAGATCTTCTGTCATGATCCCTTGCAGCAAATACGATAGCATTTCGATACTCTATAACGTTACAATTAAACTGATATATGGCTACAGAAGGCTTGTTCGGACACTTAAGAGTTACCAGATCTTGACCGTGGTTCGACCCGAAGGCAGCGCATGTTGGGATAGCGTAAAGAAAGTCGACGACCGTTCATGATAGCTTGGACCTCTTCGAACTATGATCGATGTCAGAAGTAGCACGAGAGGTTAGAATGAGGTGGCACATACTCTTGTCCCCTCGGGCAGTGGGATTGTTCTGTGGTGAGAGCGTTCGTATCGCTCTCTATAAACAATGCCGTCTTCTTCTGCATACTCAATCATCTCCACGGTGACCCACGTCACGACTAAACGGTTGCGCTGAAAGCTGATGTGGACGTCTTGCTTCTCGACCTCTGGGGGCATCTCGAATGTTGCAACAATAGATCTTCCGTCACCCGATTCACGGAAGGTGGATCTAGTAACCAGAGTCCAGCGAAACAGGCTTTTTAATATAATCACAAGATTATGGTTTGCGGGCACATACATGGACTTCTGCTTCTTGACGGACTTTGTTGGTGACATATGTGATTCCATGACGGGGATACGGACACTCGGACCTTCGTCTTGGGTGCCACCCGAGGCCAGCAGTTCAGGGGTAACCTCCTCGAGGGACTGGACCTTGGGTTTCTCCTTTGCCATCTGACGTTCCTTCTTCTGCCTTATGGCACTCCAAACATCGTCCAACGAGACGGGGTTTGCAGGAGGTTCGGTAGCGTCGTCGATGGAAGACCCACCAGTGTTAGGGATGTTGTAGAGCCGGCTGCTAGTTTGTAGATTGTGATGCGAGGACATGATACTCGAGCTGGGTTGGTATTGGAATCTACGAGAGTCGACTTCTGTAAATGTATCTGCGCGGGAAGGGTAGTCGATGCCCGTGACAGCGGGAGTGACGGGTGAGAGAAGTGTTTGTTTGTCTTGTGGTAGGCGACTGGGGGATACAGCACCTCCCCCTGAGCTGGTGCTCGCGTTCAAATCTTTACGATTGTATCCATGAGCTGGCATTTGCGTCTTCGGCTAATTACGCTATTGAGGATGCAGGCCGGAGGTAAGGACGTATGAGCTCGTGCGTAGAAATGGAAATGAGTCGACAGGTAGTGATCGATGGTAATTGATTCCCTGCAGCTTTTCATAAACCAATCAAGGCTAATTCTCGCGACACGTCTGATGTTACTCACGGAGACAGACAGCCCGGCACAAGATGGCAGACGTACACCGTGTCGGTGAGGAAGCGGGATGGCTACCACGAGTGACTAGGGATGAGATGGGCGTGAATGTTCAGGGAGCGAGGGGGAGGTATTGGGTGTGTATATCATTCAGCATCGTGATAATCGGGAGAAAGGTTTTTGTAATGAAGCACCGCATTGAGCAGGGCAGTTTCTTTGAAGCTCGGATCAGCTGTCTTGTCTTCTCGTGGTTTTGCCTCGCTGCGAACATGAGGCAAGCCGTCATCGTCCTCCAACTGGGCCCCTTTTCCCTTTCCTGGCTAGTCACGTGACCATCACACTATTGCTCCTTTTTTTCTCTTTTTCCCCTTCCACAATGCACGTTTGCGTCTGGTGAGTCATTGTTCCTTTCCTGCTCCTTCTATCAGCATAGGATGGGCGTTTCGCCACAAGTCAACTCGCATGTTAGACTTCCGATTACCGCCATCTTGGCGCTGCGGACAACTACCCCGACTTCTGATTCTTTTGTTCAACTTCTGATCTACTTTCTGCGTTCTCATCGCTGACAACTCTTCTTTCCACAGGCCCCATCTAATGGTGTCAGCGTATGTATAATTACAGAACTGATATCACTAATGGATGTATACTATAATGGCTATGACAGAATACGATTAAAATGACCGCTGGTATCCTCCAGTATCTCTATCATTAGACCATGACGTCGTTCATGTAGGGGGTTTGAACTTCTTGTTAGCATAACCGGTGGTGCTTCGACCCATACCAAGGCGTCTCTTAGCCCCAGTAGTGGGTATCGGTTCCGGAGGTTGATTCTGGATTGTTCTCCCTGATTCAGCCCTCATTGAACTTGCGGCGGATCGAGCCTTTGTTGGCTCGGCGGTTTGGCGGACTTGAACCGCAGACTGACATGGCTTGTTTGGTACTGGCAGGATAGGCGATGGTGCCGTAGTCATAGATGAATGTGTCTGGGAGGGAAAAGTCATCTTTGTCGAAGACCCACAGGGTGTGGTGTATTCAGACCTTATTCTCACTGCGAAGGGAGTATGCGTCATAAGTCCTAAGCGCTGAACAGTAACACCATTGTGACCATGGCTCATGACTTGGCCTGAAGAAACAAACCCCAAGGGGAAGGACAAAGCTTGATCATGGTTCTGTGGCAGGTGTGACTGAACTCTGGTCGTCCAGGATCCAGATGAACAATCTTGTTGGTTGACGTCACGAAGGACACGGTTCTGATACTTTCGGCTGCTGTCGTCATGCAGTGAGGTCAGTGGCATGATAGACAATGGGGTCCTTCATGACGTACCACTGAACAATTTGATGCTGCATTTGTCCTGGGTCAGGCGCGGGACGGCCTAGCATGCGCGATAATGCTTGGCATTGGATGAAGTCGAAGTCAGGCTTTGTATCTGTGAATAGCGTCTGACAAGGTCATTAGCATAAAACTTGAGATAATATTTGCAATGGCCTGCACACCTGGTTCACAGCCTTCACAGCCGAAAGAAAGGGTGACAGAGTTCTATTCTTTGTTTCGCCAGCAACATTCCTCTTCGCAGCGTGTGATAAGTATAATAGGCACTGAGCACGAGTGCACGCTACATATAGCAACCGCCTAAAAACTCCTTAGCTCTAAACGTGTTGCATGGGTTCCAGATACCTTACCTCTCTTCTTCTATATCTTCTGTCCGATAGAAGGGGAAAGTGCCATCTTCCACTAACGGAATATTAAAGAAGTCTAGAATCAACTGACGGAGTACTTACCGGATGGGACAAAAACCACAGGCCACTCTAAACCTTTGGCAGCATGACAGGTAACGATCGTTACTTTCTAAGTAGATTTGCAAGTCAACGGAGGTCACCTTATTATGGATTGGGAGCGAACCTCCGTATTACTCTCTTCACTCTGATTGTCACCTTCAGATGACAGCATTGATGCTTGCAGAAACAACCGAAGAGGGGTTGGGCTGGCGTGATGTGAGATAAATGTGCTGGAACGAAGGGCACAACGCACCGCTCTTCTGCTGTATCATCATCAATATGGAGATTATTGGTATTGACTTCGTTTGCGAAATTTATCAATTCCCGGACATTCTCCCAACGTGTCTCCCAATCGTTTTGCGTCTTCTTTAAGTGATTCTCGTAATCTATGCGAACGAGCAACTCGCGGATGAGATCAGGAGGTGATACGCCCTAGCAAGAATTCATCTTCAAGGACCAAATTTGAGGTGATCCAATTTCGCACCTCGAGCGCTAATTTCTTGAGTCTCTGAATTGCCTTGACGAAGTCATCCAGTTTACGTTTGATTGGAGGTTTGATATCTGGGATGCGGTTATCGCAGATTTTTTCAACGATAGCTAACATCGATAACTTCTTGCTCTGTGCCTTCGAGAGGAGCTCATCTAATGTCTAGGATTATTGAGTACACGAGAGCAATAGAACAATAAAACATCGAAGACGAACCTTTTCTCCAATCCCTCGACTCGGAACATTGACAGCGCGGAGAAAGGCAGGGTTATACTCCGGATTGTCGATGAGTTGGAGATATGCGAGCAAATCTTTGATCTAAGAAATGGTTTTGGGAGCATGAGGATAAACTGGGCCATAGCACTGACCTCCAATCGCTCAAAAAATTTGTGTCCGCCCAAAACGCGACTTGGGATACCTTCCCTCTGAAGGGCGCTTTCAAGAGTCCGGGATAAGGCTGTGAATCGCACTGACGAGAAGAATGAGATGTCATGCACCTACAAAGACAATTTTAAAGCCTACAAAGAATAGCAAAATCTCCATAATTAAGAAGACCACCGGCATATGCAATGGTACGAGCAATCTCAGCGGCAATTTGCGCTGCTTCATCTTGTTCGGACGGTGAACAATAAAGGGTCGGCGTGCTCCCTGATGGATGCGAGGTGAACAATGACTTCCGAACGCGGTTCTTGTCTGAAATCGTGAGTATAGCACCATGCTTTATCCCTAATCGCTCACCTTGGGCGACTATAGCCAGGCTCGCGCTCAATATCGACCCAGTGGATCGATAATTTTCTTCAAGGAAAATTTGTTTCGTTTGCGGATAATCTAAGAGACATGGATATATGCCAGCTTTAAAGGGAAGAATTTGATCACATACCCTGCTGCATCCTAGAAAGGTTCCCAACCTCGGCAGACCGCCAGCCATAGACTACCAATAAGTGAGACCGCTGTTTTGAGTCCAAGCAAACTAGTTACTGGATTGATCAGGATCACCAACAACTGTAATGCATTTGTGGACAGCCAGTTCGTGCATGAGTTCGTATTGCATCACGTTAGTATCCTGGCTGAAAAAATGTCAGGTATTTTTTCCGCATAGGAAACGAAGAAATGGAGACGTACAACTCGTCAACTAAAACATGGCTACACCACTCAACCGCTTTTCGATGCGCCCGGAATAACTTCACTCCAAATAGTAGAAGGTCGTCGAAGTCTAGCGAGTTTGTTTGGCGCAAAACATTCTCGTAACTCTCATAGATATCCGAGACAATGGAGTTGATTCGACTGTTCGTTGACAGAACCGTCGACTTGCCCGCTTTACACTCCTTGCGCATAGCTGAGGCATTAAGGCCTCGCGCTTTCGCTTTGGATATCATAGACAGCACTGTCGAATCCTTCAGCGCGGTATCGCTAGCAGGAAGTTGATCCTTGTAGGGTTTGAGGAGGCCCCCTATCAATTTTTTGCTACCGTAAGTGAGCATACGCGCTTTCTCTGAAGAAAGTAGACATTCTTACCTCTCCTCTGCATCACACACAGTAAAGTTCCGCTCCAGCCCAATGACACCAGGGTATTTCCGCAAGAACAAAGCGCAGAGGGCATGAAATGTTCCTACTTTAATTTGACTCGTTAATTGCTCCCCGATTAGGCAGGTCAGGCGTTGTCGCGTCTCGTTCGCAGCTTTGTTTGTAAAGGTAACGGCGCATATAGAAGCTGGAGGAATGGAATGATGAAGAATAAGGTGAGCAACCCGAGATATCAAGACCTGTGACACGATGAGGAATATTTGGAGAGTATTCAATGACGGGACGAGCCTTAGTTTTTCCACTTCCCGGGCCAGCCAAAATCTGTAACGGCACCGATGGAGAATGTTTAACAGCTGCTGATAGGTCAGACCAAACCTGACCCAGCGAAATCTAGCCCATACCTTCGAGCTGGGCAGGATTCAAGGAGGACAAGATGTCAGAAATGACGGACTCCGCATCCACGTTTCCCTGAGTGGTTGCCATGTTGACACAACACTGTGGGCTGAGAGTTAGGGTGGTGGACGCCGTGGAGTCAGTCAAATGGCTTTGTCGCGACGCGTTAATGAAACATCACGTGACCGTATTCGGTTTACTTGAGTGAGCCAGGGAACATGCGTCACTAACTTGAACCCTGCAAGTAAAGACGACTTCGTTGTAGCACTAACACCGCGAGTATTTTCACCGACAACGAGATTATCGTAAAGTGATCCACCGCCACTGGTATCCCACCCATTAATCGCTATAAACTTGTCCAGAACAGGTAAAAAGCGATCACTTCACGATGGCGAACAACTCGGGAGCCTTTCGAGAGCCATTAGCTCCATTGATCGCAGCAAACAAATATGCCGTACGCTGTACGGCGCAGCTGCTCCTTGTATCTGCATTCTTCCATTCGCCTTGTCCGGCTGCCCGCTTGTGTTCGACGTCGTGTTCAAACTTCTTGCCCCTCCTTGGGCTTGTGATGAACAACGCTTCGAGGAACGCAAATGCTCCCTATCCACTTGCAATGGCAGCTGGAACTGCCGAGGACTTCCAAGCAACACGCACCGAAGATCCCACACCTGGGCCGAAACCAAACTTCCGACCCTTCATCCTGCAAGCGTCTCCAAACGGCAGCCTCGGAGATCAACTCCCGTCATTCTTTTCTTCGCCGCGAAATCCAAGATCTGCATCCCTAAGTCCAACCCGAAGGTGGACGGGAATGTTCAAGGGCTGGCGTCTTATCGTCTCTTATTCTTGTGAGGTTTCATGATATTCTGAACTTAAACTTCTGCCCACGACTAGCAGGGCTCAATCTACTCCTCGTTTTCATCCCGGTATCGGTGGGTCAATACTTTTGGTGTCAACCTTTACTTCCTTGCTAATAAGGTTTTTCTTATCTCTATACTCAGTGGACGCTTAGCTTCACCACAGAGAAAGCGCATAGCGTGATTTTCGCACGTAGGTCTTGCTGAGCGGACTGTGTTTTCCACAATTTGCTGAGGTCAGCGGAAGTATGTGTCTTATCCCTCGTCCCACTCGTCAAGGTTAGATCTTGCAATCACCATGGATAACTTCTAATTTACTAAGGTCCACCTAGCTTCATGATCTTTGTACGCGTGAATTGTCCATAAGGATGGGCGGGAATAAGACAGGGCTTCTGAATGCAAGCATGGTACGTGATTCCATAATTTGAGAAGATGCGTTATTAACTTTCACAGAGTAATATGTGCGGTTAAACCTTTCTATCCTCTTTCAATGAGCCCTCTAACCTTTATGTAGGGTCGAGACAGTAGTCGCAGTAAGTTCTACCTTGTTTCATCCACCGGTCAAAGTGACTAATTGTCATTTAGATCAGTGCCCTACGACAATGCGAACTACGTGTTGTACAATCCGCCCGTACGTACCCAGGATCCACCCCAAGATCCAACTTTCATAACCGATCCTTTCGATAGTTGTCGGCTCGATTCTGAGCAAACTATGTACGCCGCCACAAAAGTAATTGAGACTCTACTCAACCGCAGCTCACCAGTACTGGTCCTCGGGCTATGTTTCTTTGCCGGTGGAATGCGCTTCTCTGAACAAGGATTTGACGCAAGTAAGCAGCATAAAATCGTGTGATTTCGTAGCTAACATAGAATAGCTGCAACGCAAATACACTCGTCATTGATGAGTATTAGTGTCGGCGCCATTCTCCTTCCAGCTGCATACCACTTCACCCTGGAAAACGGTAGGACCGACGCGTCCGCTCAGCAAGGCAAAAATATTCTCCATATGAGTCATGGGGTATGTTTCAATACATTTGTTTATTCTCTGATGTTTACATGTCAATGGAACAGGTTTCAATTGTACTGATACTCAGTATGTGATATAGCGGCGCGATAATGTTGGTTTTGTTGTGGCTAACAGTGGATAACCCCAGTTTACTGCGCATACCTCATTTTCCAACTGTGGTCGCACACGCATCTCTATCACGACGAACACAACAAGAAAAGTCAGCGGCTACCTGTCCAAGTTCCAGTCAAGGTACCGAAAGAGACTGCAACCTTCATCAAGAACACTGGGAAACGCATAGCAATCTCTTTCTCGGCACTCGATCTCCCCAAGTCCAATGGTCGCACCGCTTCGGGCTCCGACTCTCCTGCAGCCCAAAAACGCTACACCCATTCACAAACCTCTGCGAGTAACTCCTCAGTCGCCGTCGACCCCTCGCCTGAGGCTCATAGCAACGCGGTAGCGGCGGGTCGCCCCGGAACTTCCACGACACAACTCCTCCACCAATCAGGTGTACCCATGACTCGCGAAGAAACACTCATGACTGTTCAATCAAGTGACATCCTCAGTGTCCCCGAGTCAGGGATGTCCTCTGAGAACCTCTTACAGGAAGAGCTGGTTCCTGTGTCAACGGTAACTCGGAAAGAACCTCGACTGAGCTTGACACTCACGCTGTGCCTCTTGCTCGTCATCACGATTGTAAGTAACCAATAGCAGCCAAACCTTCGAACTGACCGCGCGCTAGGCCGTTGCCGTCACCGCGGAATCTTTAGTTGAATCCATGGACGGGATCTCCTCCGCTATTAGCAAGGAATGGGTCGGATTGATTCTGCTCCCAAGTGTTTCCGCGATTGCAGGTATGTCATGGCAGGAAGGGAGCAACCGCGGGTTTGACACCCTCTATAGAGTGCATAACCGCTGTTAACGTGTCCGTTCGAGACGAACTAACTCTCAGTGTAAGCGTCGCTGTTGGATCAAGCATTGTGGGTATCTTGTACCGCATTCATATTGTCTGGGTCTAACGACCACTGCTCAGCAAACAGCGCTTTTCGTCTTCCCGTACGTTACATTGATCTAATCACTGATGAGACGATGCTCACGCGACGCAGCTTCATGGTAACCTTAGCTTGGGCGATGCACAAACCACTATCGCTCCTCCTAGACCCGTTTCAGTCTCTCGTGAGTCACTAGTCACTTCTCACTTCCGCCCATTGTGAGCATTGAGCTCAACTCTCTGGCAAGGTCCTATATCTCTCAGGTATTGAAACCGTCTATCAACATACTGGGTAGCTAACCCAATATCATCTCAGTTCAAATCATGAGCTATGTCGTGGCGGACGGAAAGTCGAACTGGCTTGAGGGTGTCATTCTCATCTGTGGGTACTTGTTGCCTAACTATTTTTTCACGCTGACTGAAAAATACAAGGCCTTTATGTCATAGTAGCCGTTTCATTCTGGTTTTACCCAGGTGTGTATTATTGGCGCAACTGCTGGTACAATAGAGTTCACCAGGTGAAACGTAGGCTCAAATATTCCGGATGGCCTGGTTTCATGTTCAGCCTTGACTTCCGATGTATTTTGAATGGAGCGGATAAACTAGATTCCTGGCTCAATTTATCGTATTCCCGGCATTCTGACTGTAGCTCTATTTTGCTTACAGATAGACTCTTTTGCCACCCTTGACGAACATTTCCGACGGTTAATATTTCTTTGTCGAATCTTAGTAATTCTCGATGCCAGCAGTGGCCTATTCAAGTACGAGAAGTGTCTTAATTAAGCCTATACATACCACATCTATTAATACTGCACTCAGGGTCGGCTAATGAGCCTGCCAATTCCGGATGTTTGATGTGTGTGGAACACTGTTGTACATATTATCTTGTGCATAGATGAACAAATCAAAAGTGCACCATCACAGTTTACTAGCACTGCCTGGCTTGATTCGTGTTCGAAGTACCCCGGAAGAGGCCTAGCTGTGTAACAATATGTCTGCCGGACACCTGACTGGTACGTAGTAGCTTTTCCAAATGCTCCCCAACTACCCGAAGCCGGGGTTCCAGGAAACTGGATGTACACTTACCTTGATTGATGCACCGTAACTAAGGTCCTAGACCGACGAACGCATAAATAGCCCGGCGGATTTTTTGTGAGCGGTTAGGACCGCTTTCGAGGATCATTTTCTGGCACAACGTACGATCCACATCTATCACGACGTTGGTTGGTGATGTGGCGCAAAGGAAGCAGTCCCGATGTTCGCTGGAACGGCGCTCAGATACAACAGATGTTTTGGATCCACCAATCGTGAGCCATACCGAGCCCGCGACTCTTAAAGGTTGGAGACTGTTCATAGACACGCTATTCTGGCGGTGTAACATGTTAATACCGTACGTCAACAGCCACCCCCGTTAACTGGTGGTGACTCAACGATATGATCCATCCTACATATGAATATCTGAATGACTCATGTCCAGACTATTCGTACAGCATACACTGTGTCCAATGGAAGGGATCCCCCAGAAATTCATCATACGGAAAGGTACTTCGAACACAAAGAGTGCAACGCATCATCGGACATAAATATATGATCCAAGTCGAATATTATGAGTGCACGGTATAGTACGTCGAACAGTAAAACAAATGCGAAGACCTGTACACCGGCGCAGGCCAATAATTTAGCTCAGGCATCAAGCAATAAAGACAGGCTAAATAAGTTAGGAGGATTGAAGCGGTGGTCAACGGAATCGTGGTGGCAGTGATATGTTACGGATCCACCAGGAAATTTTCTCGGAGTCCGGATCACTGTTGGCTGCAAGCAGGGCAGGGTCCGTTAATGTGAAGCGCTGGATCACCAGTTGAGTTACGTTGCTGGAAACCGGGATACATCGAGAACTCACTGTACTGCTCTGGAGACAATCGGCTGCAAGTAGTGCCAACGTCAGATATAGATGATATGTAACGCGACGACATAGATCATTCGCAGATGACACGTACTATTGCCAACAGGTGTTTAGACACGCAGGAGGCTTGCAGTTCTGGGGATGTTTTGGACTGAACTTGCAATTGGTACCATAGCAAACAATCTAGGGATTTGTTAAAGATATATATGGTTTTCTGGAGGTGCGAGACTGACTAATTCGTCGGGCTGCAGTGATGCATCCTTGTTAGCGTACGGCGGCACGACAAATAGCGAGCACTTGAACGCACCAGAACGACAGTATGGCCGCAGGCACTATAAATTCTGTTCACTCTGGAAGAGAGTAAGGACGCTGGCAAGGATCAGTGTACTACAACTTACTGTCTGTAATGGCACATATTGTTGGTGAAGGTCTCCGGGAGTGTCTAGAAGTCAAGGGGAATGAAGACCAGAGGTTCAACACATGCTTGCTTTTATCCTTCGACCAGCCTTCATTTTGCGAGGAGCCCGCTGTTTGTTTGAGGGTCTCCCGAATGGCGATGATTTGATTGAGTCAGTGATAATAGCGGTATCGGCTCGTCTGCGGATTCCGCTTGAGTATTGCGTTGACTCGTTGGCTTCATCGTGACAGGTGCCAATTATCAATTTTGAGTAGCACCTACCTACATACTAAGTAGATGATCCTATCGGCAGTTTGAAGCTGAAAATATAACTGGGGCAAATCAGCCTCGGATATTTGACCTTGAATGTTTACCTTCAATGTCGTCCTATAACTCGTTTTGGGAAGTGGTCTCATCCGGAATTCCCCACTGGACATAGATGAATGCCACGCAGCTGTTGGCCGAGATTCCTCGGCGCTCGTGTTCCGGGTGCTTATGAAGATCATGGCTTATCATGGCCCAGTTGAAAAGTTCGGGATCCGTTGAGAGACCGTCGGATTCTCAGGGTCGCGGGTCGACAAGTAGGGAGGAACTCTGGAGTGATGGCGCGTGATATGCGTGCCTTTCCCAGGATCATCATGGATACTCCTTGGAATCTAACCATGAACCAACAACAGGGGTCTACGAAGCCTTCCATTCCATCAAGGCGACGACCTCCCCTTGACTCTAATCCTCCCGCGTACACATTCCCAAGCATCGCTATCGACGCACCGTCGCCTTCTTACAACCCATGTTCATATCTTCCGAACCCATGGGATCATCCTCACAATAGGGCTCGATCCCGTGTCCGATCTATGAATGAACCTCCTTACCACCATTCCGAGACCTCAAGCTTTTCCCCGGCGACTGACTTGGGTACATCCGTACAGTTTCCCGAACCACAACTGTTGCAACCGTCTATATCCGATTCCTCCAGTTTGCATGTACCCCCGCGGAATCTTTATCACCGGCACAACAGAAGTGATCCAAGACTACAAGCTCGAGTTTCGATTCCACGCGGCCGGGGGGACTCCAATATATCTTTTCGCCCCACACCATCTCATCAAGGAACGGACGAGAGCGAACATCATTCCGAGGTCCGCTGATATCCGTCATCCATTTAGCGAAGAATGCTAATTATCGCAGTTTAAGGATGATGTGACAGAGAAGCTATTATTAAGCCTTTCAGACGTAAAGTAAGCTTTCCTGTAATATAAGCGGTATTTGCTTCTGACACTTTGATAGCCTCAGTTCAGATGAAATCTTACAGCGCTTTCAGGACGGAACACTGAGGGAGGAGGACCAGGAGTGGCATCGGCTCGTTTCTAAAGAGGCTCAAGAAGCTTTGGGAAAGAAAGAGGTCCACAGACAATCTGTGATATTCGAGATTATCAAAGGAGAGCGTGACTACGTCTTTGACTTGGAGCTTGTCCAACAGGTGGGTTACTATTCCTTCCCTTCGGATTCGCGTCTTGAAACAATTGGATAGCTTTTCGTTGATGGTCTCCGCAGTGCGCGTGTCCCAATCATTCCCGAAAGGAGTCTACCCGGTTTCATCGAGGATGTGTTCGGAAACCTCGATGAAATCTTGACCTTCCATCGACACCTATTGAAAGCGCTGTTTAAACGTCAGCGTGAGCAGCACCCGTTGTTACAAAGCGTAGCGGATATTATACTCGATAGTGAGTGTTATGCCTCCACTTGCGGGAGCTGTTACTGACTTGCATGCCAAAAGCGACACTTAAAGCAGAGTTTCGATCCGCCTACGAGACTTATATCAAGCACTACCCATTGGCTGAATCGTATCATAGACAAGAACTAAAAGGCAATCGCGCATACGAACGATTCGTCCACTCTATTTCGAACGATTCCCGGGTCCGCAAACGGGACCTTCTTACTTTTCTGTCCCGGCCAGTTACCCGATTGCCTCGGTTGAATTTGCTACTAGAGCAGACTTTGAAGTCCACTGAAAAAGACTTTGGGCATCCGGACCTGGAGACTCTGCCCTTGATATTGGGGATTCTGAACGACTGCATCAAGAGCACTCAGCCTGGTATCGAAGCAGCTGAAGGCAAGGTTAAACTCTGGGCCCTATGCGAGAGCCTTGTGTACCAGAAAGGCGAGATTATTGTGAGCCAGTATTGTATCTCTACATGGAGGGCACTCGCGCAGACTATCGTCTGTTTTCAGGACATGGATGTTTATGATCAAAGCCGCACATTGATCCATTCAAGTCCGGTTGCGAGGAGAGTTAGATCTGACACTGGTTTTCATGAATGGAATGACCACATTCTGTCGCTTCTGGACAATTATCGTTGGTAATCATTTCTCGCTATTTCTAGATTCGTGCTTACGCATTCAACAGTTCTGCTCACAACGGAAGAGAAACGAACGAACAGCTCTGTTGTCAAACGAAACCTCACATCACGTGTAAGCTGAGCGTTTGCAATTCCTAAATTTCTGTTGATCGTCACATAGCCAATTCATCTGTCCTTTCTACGACTCGGAGGCTTTTCTGATCCTCCAGACACTCGCAGGGAAAAGAACGAAGGAAGACTACTGGATTCCCTGCGATCTCAGTCAGTACCGGTTTTTCCTTTTACCGTTTACCATGCATCAAGCCGCTCTACTCGGCGCTATACCTTGTACGTTGCATCAGAAACGCAGCGTCAGAAATGGAAGACCGTCCTTTCCGAAGCGATTGCTGTGCACCGCGTGAGAGAGGATTCAAGCAAGGTTTGACCAATTTAACCCACTCTCATGTATGTTAACCATGGCACAGTGGTTCGACCCGCAAAACGTATCGAGCCGATTTTTCAGAGTTCAGAGCCCCGTATCACCTTTGACGTCGGGAGTTACAGGAAGAATCACATCGGCTGTGCCGTTCTGTGAGTCTTGTTATCTTTGGGTCTTTTTGCCTATTCACAAGTTTGCAAGCCTTCGGGGATCAGAGATTCTTGGCCGTAGCATGTCCGCAGGGTATTTTTGTTTCTGTCGCTGGTCATGAAAGTGCGTTGTGGATGTATATATATATGTATGACCTTGTCCTACTTTTGGCTGACTCAAGCTTTTTAGACTTCAAGAAAGTCCTGCATTACTCAAATCCGAAGTACATGGCTGCTCTGCAAACGCAGGGGGACAAGGTCTTTAATCGTTTCATCGTTTATTCTGAATCAATCATAGTGTCATATTCGTTGGAGTTGTTGGCGCGCTTGGCCCTGAGTCAAACAACGCCCGAAGCGCTAGATGCGTCAATGGAAAAAATGTATGGCAGCGAATCAAATATTGTCTTCTGCAAGTGCTTGCAGATGGGTGGGAAAGCGCTCGGTAAATTCTCAGTGCCGACTCTTCCAAGTCCTTTCTAATCAGACTCAGTCGTCTGTGCAAGTAAGCGGCGACTCAGCACCACCCTTACTCTCCAAGTCATGGAAGCCGTTGCACAGGCTGAAAGAGAAGTCATGGCACGGAAAAGGAACAATGTAGTTTCATTTAGGCCCTTTGGCGAGGTATGGAATTAGATCCTTTGTATCTCTACATTCTAATTTTTTTTCTTCAAGCCGGGCTTCGTTCCGCGCGACGCATATGATGTCACTGTACTGACAAAAAAAATCGCAATATGCGCTCAGGAAGGTGTTGTGATTTTAGATCCGACCAAGTGCGTCCGGTTTACCTTACCCTTACTTGGATTAAACAGCAGTCATTGCTCAAATCTCTACCTCAGTCTCGCCCGTTCTGCGGTGACGGTGGTTCCCGATTTACGTGATGCTGTGCACGATTTGCCGATGTCAAACCTCAAGGAGCGTATCAACGACGCAAAGCCACTTGGTCTCGTCCGCGTCGATGCTAATGAGCTTTTGGTGATATATGATCGTAGGTATTGTTTCATGATTCAATGTGTGCGCATCCGTTTGACTTTGGAATGCCTTAGTGATTGGCTGTTATATAACCAAACAAGGCGTCCCAAGCCGTTCATGTGGATATATCAGATGGGAGACACCCGCCAGTGGGTTTGCCCACCGTGGCAACCACGTTCTACTGGTATCTTCGCAATTTATTGAGATCAGGAACATCATGACAGGGAGGATCGTCCAAGTAGTCGAGGGAGTAGATATCCGATTGCTGTACAGTGGGTTTTCAGGGAGCGATAAAGATGATCGCATCTTGGTAGCTATGAGGGGGGACAAGAGCGACAAAGACGGGAGCTATCCCGATAGGCTCGTGGAACTCATTGAAACTGTTGAATACGTTCCGCAAACGCCAGCTTCTGCGGTACCGCCGGCGGATATGTGGGAGGAATGGGATATGTGAAGTAGGTTAGAGATAGATCTTGGACATGAGACTCTGACTTATCACGTACGACTATGATGGTGTATTTATAATAGACTATATCTGATTTGGTATTGGTTCGGACGGCACGAGGATCTCACAACAACGAAAGGAGTCACAAAGAAAAAGAAAGTCGGGTCATTGCTTCGGTACACCCATGAGGTCTCAAATGTTCACACTAGCAGTGCGATCTACGCATATATTATATCAGTCGTGATGTGAATCAGGAAGGTATCAAAGGAGTGATGGCAAAAAGATCTACAACCAGGTAGATCATAGAATGAGCGTTGATGCAAGTGTTCAGGCAGTGGTCGACTACTCCTTGAGGAATACTGTCATTCCTTGAAGATTGTTGCCATCTAAAGTTTTGTGGTTACAAACACAGGATACGGGTATTAAAATGAATCATTGCTCACTAATCTGCAAACCAGCAGTGCGGGCGGGGCCAGAGATGTCAAGTTTCTGGATGTTGGTGGCCTTCCCGGGTCCATCCAATGACAACACGTCAACTGCGGTTGCATTGGCGGCGAGGACGTACAGGAAACTAGTCATCGCATATGAGCCTCTCCCACACCTCGAGTAGTGCAATTTGGCAATGCTTACTCCTTGTTGCCTACTGATGCGGTGTCGAGATCAATTGTCGCAGACTGCTGGGTTTGAGGGTATTGCTGTGAGGACATGGAAATAAGTGACTAGTGGAATCGGCAGAAATATGAATCACATACCTTGACGATCTTGGGCACCAAATTATCGTCAACGCTCACCTCAGTAATGATGGACGTCCCAATATCACTGAGGTAAAAGCTCCCGGTCTTTGAACTAAATGTCGACCAGCAAGTCGCGGATTGCCCTTGGATCTCATTGGCAGAAGACCGATCATTTGTCGAGTTTTGTCCTTGGGTACCACCGATCGCGGCTACATCGAAGATATCGAAACCGAGTCCAGCATCCGTCGCAAGGATGGCGTTCTTTCCCGGGATTACTGTCATTGAAAATGGTAGTAGTCCTCCCCGCGCTGGAGGGATGGACCTGAAGTTCTCTGAAAGTGACCCATCGCCTTGGACATCCCAGACAGCAAAGAAGCCAGGCTGTGGAGGCACGCCCTTGACCGATACAACAAGCTGCTTGCCGTCCTCAGTGAACAAAATTTGGCTGGCACTGCCAGCAGGTCCCGTCGCTGGGCTTGTTTGATTCAAACCCAATGAGCGAACCGTGTTCTGGATTGGCATCAAGCCTTTCTGTTGGTCGATGGAGTAGCAGCTAGAAGAACGTTGCGACCAGTCTATTAGCTTATAGGATTAAACGCCAACGGAGGCAATTTAATACCTGACTCCATTAATCGCGCCTCCGTTTACAGTGCAGGCGACGTTCCCAGCTTTATTCAAGGTGACAGAGACGGGGAACTCTCCACCGCTGGGTACAGGCTTTCCCATCATCTCGAGATTGGTCGGATCGCTTGGATTGATCTGGAAAGCCGATAATGTATTGGATCCAGGCTGGGCGAATATTTGGCAAGACGATCAAGGAATGATACCGCTCGAACTCACGTTGACAGTGACTAGAACATTTCCGGCACTGGATACCTTGACGGACCCTTGGCTGAACAACGGATCAGGACCATTGCCGTCCGTTTGACCGTGAGCGCCAAGGCCTCCTGCGCCAATTGCTCTTCTCAACTTCTGTATCGCCATGATCAACACCAGCAAACCGAGGTACTAAGCCAGCAACTCACCAGTTTGCCGTCAGTACCAATATCCGCAGCTACGATGAAGTTCCCAGCAGGCTCATTCGTGATGACTAAATTCAAGTTAACCATCAAGAATAATTGCCTAATAAGATGGCACGCACAATACGCTGCGCCAACGGACTTGCCGTTGGTGGAACCCATTGGGATGCGATGCTGCGGTGCTACCGGCGCAGCAGAAACGCAAGCCAACACGATGGACAAGGTGACGGATGCCAAGCGGAGCTGCATTATTCTTGAACCTGTCTAAAGGTAGCTGGTCGAGGCGGAGAGAAAAGAGGCTTGTATGTCGCTTGCGACGATACTTGAAATGATGACTTCTGAAGCACAGTGCCGAAGCATGTGTGTATTTTATAGTTTTCGAATTCTTGCTCAACGTGCAGAAGGGTTTGACTCCTAAAATTGTGTTGACTGAGCAACGATATGGGAAATCATTCGAGAGCCCGTTCGCGAACGACCTTGTTTTCTGTAGTCGCGTAGCCGACCAGGACCAACAGGCTCGCTACACATATTCTAGGTTCTCGATAGAATTAAACTGACCGTGATTGGGTGCCGTGCTGGACCGGATTTTGATGGTTGCTCTGGGGCAAGGGCCGTAAGCAAGGAAACGCCAAATTTCATAGCTACTGATGCTTAGAACTTGCTACCATAGTGTTAGTTGTTGAAACGAATTATGCCTTTGTTTCTTTTTTGTCGATTGCGCCGAAGAGAGGTGAGAGTGGTCGACGGCAGTGATCGCGGTTGAAGTTAACGGCGTTCCTGAAAATTGACTTGATGTTGGCCATGTGGTTGATTAGTTACGTCCAATTAGCTGCTATTCCCGACATGGTCGCCATTCACTCCAGGTCTTCCTCCCCATCCCACTCGCATTGCCAACGCAATGTCGGCCCATCTTCTTAAGCACGCTTTCAGTGGCCCGCCGATGTTTTACACCTCTCCGGTTCCTCCCGGCAAAGACTTGAAGCTCTTTCAGCCCAAGAAGAACACCGTTTTGGTATCTCATGGCCGCCCTCCTTGGTAGTATTATTTTTGTGGGAGTTCTACTTGGTACGTTGATCGATACTTCAATTGCACAGGTATGGAGAGGACGGAAAGCACATCGGAAATGCGTTTGTGATCGGTGTTGCTGGTACGCATCACCAAAATATGCTCAAGTCGATGGCTGATTGCACTCAGGCGGTTCGGCTAGTGGAAAGGTCTGTTGTTGAATTTGCTCCAAAGAGTAGTAATCCAATACTCTCTGCCGAACAGACCCATGTCGCCAGAGAGATTGTTCGCTCCCTGGGCTCTATTCCCACCGTTATCATCCTTTCGCAGGTGAGTGCTCTTGATACGCATCAATTCAAGGTTACTGACTCGACAATAGGATAGTTTCTACAAATATCATACACCAGAGGAATTGGCTCTGGCTCACGCCAACTTGTTGGACTTTGACCATCCTGATGCTATTGACATGCCAATGTTCGCGGCTGTGGGTGCCAACGCGGCTCTAAACGTTCATTCCAGCTCACGTCAAAAAGTGTCTAGCGGATCTCAAGGAATGCAAACAATCGAACATCCCAGTCTATTCGTTTGCGGAGCATCAGCGCCTGGCGGAAACCAAGTATCTATACGGCGCCACTGTTATCATTGGTATGCCGTGCGCGGACTGATCATCTGGGACGAATCTAATCCTAGGGTGTAGCGGAGGGTATCATGGCCCTACATGACCCAGCACTACGGGCTTTGTACGATCTCAAAGTGAGTAGTCGCCAAACTACCCTATCTTGTCCTTACCTTTTAGATGATATAGATATTTGTGCAATGTGATTCGGATTTGATGCTCGCTCGACGAATCAAACGAGACGTTAAGGAACGTGGTCGCAGTGTTGAAGGGGTTCTAGACCAGTAAGGTTGCCCCTCATTCCGTTGTGCTCCAAAGCCTGAACTCATTTCAAAGGTATCTTCGATTTGTCAAGCCCTCGTATGATAATTTTGTGCGACCTACGGCCTCTCACGCTGATATTGTGAGTAAAACTCAAATACGATCGGGGGGAACAACGAAATTATCCACTGCCCACTATTACAGATTGTCCCAGGCTCAAATAACGATGTTGCTATTGAGCTTATATGCACGCATGTAAGGCGTCAGCTCCAAGAGCGCTCCAACCAGTTCCGCGAGAAGATGGCCATTCCTCACTTGTACATTAAATCGGCATCTGGTTCATCCACACCCCCTCCCGCCCTCGAGGACCTTGATCTTACCGTTCTTCCGAATACACCACAACTTCAGGTATTCATGCTAGTCGCTGTTTAGAATATAAGGAATATTAATAGGGCTCGAATAGGGCATTCTCACCATACTTCGGGATCGGAATTGCAATCGCCAAGACTTCGTCTTCTTCGTTGATCGTTTATCCACACTTCTCCTTGAACATGCGCTCCAACATTTGCCTTATATCCCAAAGACAGTCCTGACGCCAGTAGGAGTAGAATCACATGGCAAGCAACTTGACACATCGGTAAGATTATCGGACGTAATCAGGAGGGATATACACTGATGTTCGATAGCTTATATGTGGCGTCTGTATCCAAAGATCGTACGTGAAAGGCATTTTATGAAGGTTAACCCAAACCAAGATTTTCATTGTCTAGTGGTGGAGCTCTCGAACGTGGTTTCCGAAGGGTCATTCGCGATGTCCCCATAGGCTCTTTGCTGATTCAATCTGACGCTACCACAGGAGAACCTATGTGTCTTCAAGTAATGCTTCCCATTTGTGTACGCTATCGACACTCAGCTGAGAATACATGGGTCTTCCTCCTTGATGCTCAAGTAAGTTTAGAATTAATTATCCCCGTCCACATGCTTAACATCGTAATCTCCGCAAATGTCAGATTGGTACCGGTGCGGCTGCATTCATGTCGATACGCATCTTGCTCGACCACGGTGTCAGAGAAGATCATATTGTATTTGTGGCATTCCTCGTCGCTTGTGGAGGTGGTATCTCCGTTCTTAGGCGCGCGTTTCCGGAGGTCAAGATTGTTTGTGCGGCGGTCGATGATGAAATGGAGGAAGGATGGCTTGAAGGAGTGCAAGATGAGATTACCAACCCCGAAGGCGTTGGGAGAAAGGTTTGGGTCATGAACCCTGGTATGGGGCAGATAGGTCAGATGCACGCCCATATCACAACAAAGGTTTTGCTGACAAAAATTTTAGGCGACCGCTACTATCTATAAGTGTGCTAAATTCGCATCTAGGTTTCGTCTTGGTCCCATTCCGGATATACCTTGATAGACGTCACCAGCAAGTCTTGTGTATTTTACTACAACTGCCGAATACATCATCAATTCCTGGTATCATGCGTCCCGCCTGACTCTCCCGGCCAAGACGGTTCAATGAGCGGGCCGCCAAGATGGCACCTCTCGGGCCTTCTCGCCCCATAAGGCATTTATAAGGATGCAGGCGTTGCACAGGAGACTACCAAATTGTCGATGTTCACCAAATATCTGTGCTTCTTGGTTGCCGCCAAAGCTGCGCACTCTGCCGTTGTGCCGACGTCTTTCATCCTCGTGGGCGACAGCACAACAGCAAACGGGTAACTCCAGCGCGACCCCCGGTATCAACGATGATTACTGAAACAAATATTGGATAGGACCACTCCGAACAGTGGAGGTTGGGGAAATGGGTTTTGCGGATCGGAAATCACGGGTAATGCCGCTTCCCTCGTCGCGGGCACACCTTGTATCAACACAGCAAAGAACGGAGCCACAACGGGGACGTTCGTCGCCGACGGGTGAGTAAAAAAGACACCCCGCACGACCCCACCAAGAACCCCGGATACAGCCAGGGAAAAATCTGATACTTCACACCCCCTCTTTCAGATTCTGGAATGTTTCACTCGCAGCCATACGTGGTGAAATCGCTGAAGGGCGTCGTACATTGGTAACAATCCAATTCGGTCACAACGATATGAAAATAGCACCCCCCGAATCGATGGGTGCCAACTTGACCGAGATGGTGAAGCAAGTCAGAGGATTGGGAGCAGAACCAGTGCTTGTGACGAGTTTGACGAGAAGGAACTTCAATGCGGACGGGACGGTGGCGGATACATTGGGACCATGGGCGGACCGTGAGTATGTTCTTAGCCCCCTCAGGTTCTGCTTGACTGATCATGAATTTTGTCTATCTTTAGAAATGATCCTGATTGCCCAGCAGCAGAAAACACATCTCCTGGATTTGCATGCGACTTCAGTCAAATATGTGAGTGTTTCATGAAAATCGGGAAAACCATCATGACATTTTATTCAACGATAGGTCGAAGCGATCGGTCCAGACGCGGCCCATCGGTTGAATAGGCTGCCTGACGATAATACCCGTGAGGCATTGACAATTGAGGCCCGGTCTTACTTATGATGTTAACTCACCTTATGATAGACCTGAATGTCAACGGAACCACTGTATTTGGCAGGTACGAGGCAGTCATCTCAGTGTTTGACGAGAGGTTGTTCCTCATGTTCCGGGTCTAGGATGGTGGCGGACTTGATAAATATGAGCTTTCCAGAGGAACTCCCAGTGATCCCTAACCCGAAGCTCTCCTTTGAGATCTGGAGCGGCATTCCTTCATTTTGATGACTTTAGGGATCAGATACTTACACACTTGCAACATTGGGTACATACGAGTCAGAGGGAAGCATTACGAATTTGATTAAACGGTAGTGTAATACATTGGAGATACATTGAATTAAGTGTGGGTGATAGTCGCAAGTGATGTGCCGACCTATGTCGTTTGATGCGGTTTTTCTTCTATGTCTTCTCCAAAAAACATGCGCCAGAGTTCTGGTCCATCGCGAATCAAAGCCTGTGACCGCCAACTCTTGAGTTCCAAAATAGAAGAGTAGGAATGACAACTCACAATCACGACCTCTACTGCGATCAGTGCAATGATGACGAGCTCCATTCGATGCGACGAGGACTACATTATAGAAAGTAAGGAGCGAGAACATCACCAGCGAACGTCATCCTTACCTCTGTCAAGAGTTGTCGAAGGACAGACTGAGCCTGAAGAACGTTCAGCTGTATTTTCGTGAAATGATAACAAAAATGCTACCTCGGCAGCATAAGTGATTTTGTCGTTGACAGATGCTGTTCGTGCCCTGACTTCTAACGCGTCGCTCAATGATTTGAAGTAGCCTATGAACGGCGTCTCCGACTACTCTTGTAATAGATCAGGGGCACTCACGTTCCAGCTCCGGCTCGGCCCAGTAAAAATCGGGCACATCGCTGAAGTTTTCTCTATTGAGGTTCAAGCCTTGCCTGAACTTCATCAGCTGACCCAGCTTTTTTATGAGCTGCGTTCGGCCCATGCCAGGTTTACCGTTTTGCTCTAACGAATGAGGAAGCAGGGCCATGGAAGTCAAATAGTCGTCTAAGGAGACTTCCAAGGCGGATAGGGCGGTGGAACGTGAAAGGGCTTGAGAGTACGCATATCGTGCAAGAAGTGTCTCCGCAGGGAAAACCATGGGAGGCATTTTAATAGGCATCAATGAAGATTCGCTTAGGGGTGAGGTTTGACCAAGGATAATGAGGTCTCCTTGAAGGCGAGTTCGTCTACAGATAGAAAGTCAGAAAAAGCACCGGGTTCAAAAAATATCGGAATGCTCGCACTCTGTGGGGTCTACGACGAACTCGAGCTCTTCATCCTCTATTTCCCGTAACGGTGCCACCTGCAAGCCAGGTGTCTTGTCAATAACTTGTTCCTTGAAAGCCAAAGCGTCCTCCTCCCCAAGTCCCCAGCATACATAGCTTCCGTTTGAAAACACGAATATCTCCCCTTCTCTCCCCGCTTTTCCCACCCATTTAGGGACCCACCACGATTCGTGCAGTGTTTGTGACTGAGCAGGCAGGTCCGGGTGAACTCGAAGACGAGAAAGCAAGTAGCGTTCGGCCGTCGCGAGCGTGAAGACAGGTTGGATATCACTTCGTGTAGGTGTAGGATTGACACGGATGGGTAATGAAGCGGACGCGGATCGCCGCAGTGTCGTGGTTGCCTTTGGTTTAGGTTTGGAATCCGAGATAGACGCCCTCTCGCGTTCGCCTTTTGCTGCAGCGTAGCCTCTGCAATGCCATGAGGCCACTGTCAGGGTAATAGTCCTAGAGGTCTGGAGCGCGATTGCATGGTGGAGAGCCGAGCCAGAACGACGAACGCATGGCAAAAACATGAAGGACATGTTCAAGGGGTACAGTAACTCGATGACGAAAAGGGTATCATCTTCTCACCCACGTTCATCATCAAGTCCGCCATGCGATGCACACCATCATTATCTCTAGCCACGATTGAGGCGAGTCACTACAGAAACGCGCGCGCACAGCGTTTTATTCAACCGGAACTGAGCGGACTAATTCCGTCACTCTTGGCGGGTAGTGTGGGCAATTGACATTAAGTGAGTTTCTGTACATCCTTCAGAAACATGTTTCAGACGCCTTAGCGGTACGATACTCTTCCGATTATCGGGCAAGGCTGTGTAACGCCAGTAACGCTTGGAAAGCGAGTAGCATGTCTTCGTCCTATAGATTCCTACTTCCTGATTATGTCAAAGCTTGGGAGGCGCTTAGTACCTGCACTTCGACGACCAGCGGGGTCTGTCGCAGCGGCCTGCGTAGCTCAATACCATACACCAGGGATGAGTATTTTGAGAGTGACCTGGGCTTCCTGAAGGGTATATGTGAGCGGTTGCCCCGGTATTCATTTCAAGTCCCGAGCACGTCCCACCTTCAGTGTTGTGGTACCACATCCTCGAGGCAGAACGCCCCCATCGACCCGCTCCAGCGCACTTGCGTGGTTAGTGACAGCACGACTTAATTTTTTTTCAAGCTTCGAATGATGTCTCAGGCAACAGGTTACAGGCGCATTATTAAGACATGATCATTTCTTTATCGTCCTCAAAATACGACGCTGCCTTAAATTTGACCTCGGGCTCCCTGGAAACAACACCAACCCACGTTCAATAACTTATCAATCGCGAGTACACGTGTTACAGATCCTTTGGCCGCCGCCATAGACCATGTCAGGATGCTTCAATAGGCTTTCTGGCCGCACATATGGTTGCTGATGTCCGTTGTCTTCTCTAGGAGACCCACCCAGATGCTCAACAAGGCGTTGGAGATTGCGAAGGACTCTTACACGTATATCTCCCATGTAGGAAAGCTATTCTTTTGTATTTCAGGTTTCAACTTATCCAGCTCTTACAGAGATTCAGGAAGATTTCTTTCCACGGTAAAGCAGAAGGCTCGGAACGGAAGTCCTTCCAACGACGAGCAGACTCCAGCGGCTCGATTATCGATGTTGTGAAGAAGGAAGATTTGACAAAAGATGATGTCATCATTGCGTGAGTAGGCTGATGACTTGGGGGTGTAGGATTCAGTCCTTACTATAACATGGTGACAGCGTCATGGGTCCAACAGGAGCCGGAAAGAGCACGGTCAGTGCAACGGATTCGACACCCTCGCCCCCGTTTCCTGATGCGGGATGTCAATGCAGTTCATTCAGGCAGCAACCGGTCGCAATGAGGGCGTCGGCCATAGCCTCCAATCGTGCACGAGCGAAGTCACCGCTGTCCGGATGACCCTCGCGGACGGGGTCAAGGTCGTCCTGGTTGATACTCCCGGTTTCGACGATACCTATCGATCAGACCTGGACATTCTTGAACTAGTTTCTCGCTGGTTAAGAGACACGTGAGTCCTACCATTGGCTCGCTCAGTTTATGACTGAACCCTCGGACAGCTATGAAAACGACATTAAACTCGCCGGGATCCTCTATTTGCACAGGATCTCTGACAATCGAATGGCCGGCACGCCTCTGAAGAATCTCGATATGTTCCAGAAATTGTGTGGAGAAGATGCGTTCAAAAAAGTGATCCTTACTACGACCATGTGGCAGGAAGTTGACCAAGATATTGAAGTTCGGCGAGAGGCTGAGCTGAAACGCAATTATTGGGCAGAAATGATTAGCCGAGGATCAAGAACAGCCCGCTTCAGGAATACGCAACAATCAGCTTGGGACATTCTCAATCTCCTCGCCATTCCCAGGTTCGAGGAGCGATGGATACAGATCCAGCACGAACTGGTGGACTTGAAGAAGGAACTTCCAGCAACTAAGGCCGGTCAGCGGCTTTATGGCTTCATCGAGCAATTGATCGAGAAGCAGAAGGACGTCTTCAACCGTATGCAGGAGGAGCTCGTGGAAAGTTCAGACCCGGAGGTCCTAGCGGCGCTGGTAAAAGAGTTGCGCGAGTTGCAGGAGGAGAGAAAGAAAGCGATGGCGGACATGCGCAAGTTGGATCCGTCGATACTGGGAAAATTGCGCAGGTTTTTTAACAAGAGAAGTCGTACAATCATGAGGGCGGTGGTGAGGGATGGGACCGTGGGTGTGGCATGAGGGAGAACTAATGAGTTGTTGCTATTAATTTATGGACGTCATGCGGTCCCTGACGTGGTTATTATTATCATTATTTCATATCATGTATTTCATTTTTTTCGGCAGACCGCTCGCTAATGACCAACCTACGATTAGTCTAGCCGACAGCACGGGTCCGCTCCCTCTGTTGGAAGTTTCCATGTACAGTCACCTCTCTCTTAACCCATAGCCCTCGGTGGAAGAGTCGAGCTATGGGTTATAACAGAGTATGGGTTATCGAAGAGGTCGATTTTTAGCGCCAAATAAATTCATTAAGAATCGGAAAAAAAATATTTCTGTGCTATACTATGCTAAAGACATCTATAAGCGAAGAGACAAGGGGTAACTCCTATACTATTTGTCCTTTCGGGGGGAATAGTCAAGAATACTTGTATGTGTTAGGTTTTCTACCTCCTCCAGACGAAGTTGACGGTTGAATTTCGCGAAAATCTGTTCCATCGACCTTGAGAATGGGTGGTTTGTGGTGGAGAGATACCCGCTGATGAGCATAGAGGCCTCGAGTAAGCCCTGACGGCTGGCAACAGTGACTGGTTCCGATGAGTCATCATCGACATCGTCGTCACCGCCATTGATTTCGTTATTCTCCTGTGCCTCCCTCATTATCGAGCCATTCTTCATCTGCGGTTGCAATTTTTTCGCCTTTGGACAGCCGGGACTTGAGAGCAGTCTTCCGAGCCGATACCTGGCGTTTAAGAACACACATGCCCTTTTCCAATGTCTCAAGAAGGGTAGCTGGCTTGGGTGACTCTTTTTGATCCTATACCACGTGGCACCCCGACCAGGACCCCGGTTCAGCGCCGTACACACTGCGCAAAAACCAGTCATGGCCGTCTCTCAACCACCTGATAGCGGTCAAAATAGAAGTATTCTTGAATTATTGCACTCAGCGGCGTCCAAAAACGCCAAAACCCAGAGCTCAACCCCGAACTCCAACATGGGACCAACCACACAGTCAGCAGCCAAACTAGCGGGGGCCACGGGAAGAAACCCACAGAGCCCCAGCGGGCAAGGGAACTCCAGCCTCTCAGCCCAGACAGCAAAGAAGCAGCAGGGAGGCGTGGGAAGAACAACAACAACTGTGAATGCACAGAGCATGAGCCAGCAGCGTCCCTGGCTCCCTTCACTCGGCAACACACCCCCACCCTCTCAGCCCACTTTCTCCGACGCCCAGGGAGGACTCAAGTGGCTAGCCCAAGAAGGACTAATCGACGAGCATGGAGAAACACCACCCACCCTGGACAGCCTAGCAGGCATCCTAACCCATTTAGCGAGCAACCACGAAGGCTTGCCAGGAGAAACAAGAGACACCATCATGGCAGTAGGATTACTAGTGCAAGCCTATGCGAAATGGATGGGACGGGAAGAGGGAGAGCTAACAAACCACCCGGTGAAGCCTGACAGCAATGACAGCAACCGTATCATCCCCGAAATGAAGTGCTTGTTACAGGAATCCGAGGAAAGACTGCAAGACCGAGTGGACAGAGCGATCAAGGCACTGGAGGACACTGCTAGAGACCTCAAGCAACCCGACCCCTACCCGTCCCAGGACCCCTCCTCGTACGACTCAACATACAGAGATGCAGCACGAAGGGGGGCATCCCAAGGCCCACAACGCCCAGGCCCAGGCAATCAATTCGGAACGGGCCCCAATGAAACTCAGCCAACACCCTCATGGGGAGAGGAGCTCCGGATCAGAGAAAGAGAAGCTACGAAAGCCAGACAAGTCCTCCTCGACATCGACAAGCACCACCACTGGGCGAACATGAGCAATGTCAGTATACGAGATGAAGCACGCCAGGCCCTCAAGGATATAGGTGCACCAGCAAACTACAACGTACTGGCAGTAACAAAGCTCAGAAGAGGAGGGATCCTTTTCGAGCTCAACAAGGTGGAGGCAGGTGTCTGGCTCAGGGCAGAGGGAAACTCGAAAAACTTCAGGGAAAAACTAAAGGTGAATGTAGACTTCACAAAAAGATCATACACGATAATCGCAAAGTTCGTAGAAATGTCCTTCAATCTGACAGACCCATCACACCTAGCAGATCTCAAAAATGAGAACTGCTGGGACGACGCGACGTTTGTCAAGGCAAGATGGGCAAAGGCAGTAGAAAGGAGGTGACCCGACCAGCGTTACGCCCATCTCATCATCACCCTAGCAGAAGAAACAGTAGCCAACTCACTCGTTTTAGGGAAAGGCTACATCCACCTGTGGGGGAGGCAGATTCAAGTGGAGAAGGACTGGCACATTCCCCTATGCTGTGCAAAATGCCACAAATACGGACACTTTGCATCTGACTGCCTGCAACAAGAAGACACCTGTGGATGATACAGTGAGAAACGCCACAGGGCACAACACTGCCACCAAGAAAAGATGTGATGCTCAAACTGCAAGGAGGATGGTCATGAAGCTAACAGTTTTGACTGCCCCACA
This sequence comes from Podaxis pistillaris, assembly GCA_018524465.1. Classification (NCBI taxonomy): domain Eukaryota; kingdom Fungi; phylum Basidiomycota; class Agaricomycetes; order Agaricales; family Agaricaceae; genus Podaxis; species Podaxis pistillaris. The sequence continues at coordinate 38,700 of JAEUWN010000903.1, forward strand.
TTCCAAAGGAAGCTAAAAGCCTACAATGCCTGCACACTGGAAACCTTCCTACCCTACTTCCTAAGCCTGCACATAGCAAGTGACTCCAGCCCAGCCCCCCAAGCTAGCACATTAACATGACCAGCACCACCTCAGACAGATGGCTGAGAATCCTTCAACTAAACCTGAATAAATCTGAAGCAGTGCACCTTGACCTCATCAACAAAGACCTAGGGAAGAACTGGGACATCATCTGCTTGCAGGAGCCACACCTCACGAGACTAGGCAACATATGCACACCAAGGAAATTCAGGCAGGTATACCCCCAAATCAAGTATGAACAGTGCAAAGGCAGGGTGTGCTCAGCAATTTGGGTCAATGAACAGATGGACACAAACAGCTGGGAAATCATCAACATACTGAACACAGGTGACATCACCACAGTACATGTCAGGGTTCAGTCTGGCAGCCTGGCAATCTTCAACATATACAATCCATGCAACTCCAACAAGGTGCAGAATACACTAAATCACTTCCTCATAGAGAAGCAGGTGGAGTTCTATGGGGCAGACAATAAGCATGTCATCTGGTGTGGCAACTTCAACAGGCACCACCAGCTCTGGGATCAGGACAAAGACTCAGACCTATTCACAGGCCAAAACAAGGACCAAGCAGACAAGCTCATAGAAATCCTGGCTGAACATGACATGGTGATGGTGCTGCCCAAGGGGATTCTGACTCTCTGCCATCAGAGGTCAAAAAGATACACAAGGCCAGACAATGTCTTTGTAACAGACCACACACTGACCACATAGTCCACCTACAGTGTAGTGAGTGACTCGCTCTAGCAAAGCCATACAATGTAATGAGTGAGACAGGACTGGCAGGCCTGCTGGCCATATAACAGGTTTGGATGGGTAAACAGGCACCACAGTTCTGGCACCAGG
>JAEUWN010000904.1:0-31777 GCA_018524465.1 Podaxis pistillaris
GAGTAGAGGTCCTTGTCCTGTACAGGTCTGAAGGAGCTACTCTGTTTAACCTCGGGTGGCTATTCACATTGTCTCTAGGCAGTGAACTCGTAATAGATCGCACTCTCCATAGGACGAAATGTTAACGAGGAGCCTGGAGGGAAAAGCTGACCACAAGGGCGAAGAGTTGTAGACTTTACGAGGCTACTGTGGCTCAAGGTCTTATTCAAGTACCAAGAGAGGACACGACGTAACACAACGTAAAGATTAGACTTGCTAATCTACAACATCCAAGCGGTCTACATATACAAGTCCTGTGACTACTTTAAGAAATAGATCAATAGTAGCATAAAAGATGAAAACCTAAAAGGGGAGCATATGGAAGGGAGTGCATAAGGCATACAAAGAGGAGTGCATACGTCATAAGGTAAAAGTCTGCAAGAGCGAACATAATTGATGCAGGCATAAATATGACAGTAAGGGCGAAACTGATACCTGGTTCAAATATAGAAAGTGTCTAAAAGGGGAAGTAGTAAGTTCAGCGTTTGATCACAAGTCGTTGTCACACAGGAAGTACACTCCATAGTAGCGACACGCTTCGTCTACCTTTTCGCATATTTCCCAATCAATTATCTGTCGTAGCTCCGTAGTTTCCTGCCAGAGGCTGACCATCATGCGTCTCATCAAGTCCCATTCTTTGTAGCTCTGCTCTTCGGAGTTCTCAGGCTCCTCAGTGCTCTCAGTGTCTGCAATATTCATAGCAAGGTGGGCTTCTTGCACTGCTAGTATGGTGATTTTTTTGTCTCTCATAAGTTGATTGATTTTGTTCCATTTGTTGTTTGGGTTGTATAGGGATCTGGTGCCTCTCCCCTGTATGTTAAGGGTTGTGATTTTGATGTTTGCCTTTGTGCTTTTCTGTGGATGTTTAAGTCTTGGGTTGGAATTTTGCACCCATCTCCTCTGGGCATGTTCTGTGTCCAAGTGAGCCTCTGAGTCTGAGGAGCTCACAACCTCTTCTTGGTCAGAGTCCTCATCTTTGAGCTCTTCTTCACTTATCCAGTGAGGGTTGCTGTTAGGTTGTCCATTCATGTCTGTGTTTTCGCCATAGAGTCTATGTGGGTTTATGGTCTCATAGTTTTCATAAAGCATATTGTCATGGGTGTAGCTCGGTGTCCTGCCTACTGTTCTCCCATTTCCTTCATTGGAAGTTTGGCTGGCAGCCTGGCTGTCACTTCCTCTGTTGTGGGAGCTGTTTCTACCAACATATGCCAGCATGGTTGTGTTCTCTGAGTCTGTATTCGTTTGTGGTGTAGCCAAGAGTTACAATCCCAGGGTGGCAAACCCATCAGGAAGGTGTAGGTTTGGTAGGCCTACAGGACCTTGTTTCGTCATACCGGGGTTTTACTCATGAGTTCAGGACTGGCTGAGGATGTTGAAACTTATTCCTCTTCGCTGTGAGGCTTTCCCTTACCCTGGTTTACCTCCTGGCTCCAGTGTAGGTATATTTGGGCCTCGTGAAGTATTGATCTGACTCATGGGGGGGTGCACACTTTGGCGTTGTTGGTCTGAAGAGCATTTATTCATGTAACAAGAGGAGGTCAGGTCAAATGGTAATAACATTCAGTATGGAGTAACTAATTGCGCCACGAGTGTGGGATGGAGGGGTTTCCTCTTGAACCTGGTGGGGCACCCCTGCTGCGTCTACCTCCCCCACATTTGGCTGTCTCCGTGGTCCAGGGGAAGTCTTCATCCTTTGGGAGGAGCCAGCCAGGGGATGACCTGGGGAAGGCACAGTTGAGGGTTGGGTGGTCTTGGGACTTGCAGTTGTTGCATCCAAAGCTCTCAAAGTTGCGGGCAGGGACCCCAACGCTGAACTTTAGGGTTGGGTAGGTGAGGTCAGTCAGGCATGACATGAAGCAGTTATATGCAGCTATGTTGGGGAAGGAGGGGGTGCGGTTGGAGGCAATGACCCAAAAGTGTTTGGTATCTTTTGTGTCTTCAAGGTGGACTAGTTTCACAGTGATGTTATCGACGAAGTAGGAGAATTGGATACTGGCTCAAGTGGAGTTGCCAATGATTTCGGCGAGAAGGGTTTCGAGTGACGCTTGATGTTTCTCGAGGGTACTGATGACTGCTGATTTTATAACATTGGCCCCATTGTCCTTTAGCTTTGGGTCAAAGGTTATGCCTTTCAGGGTCATAATGTACGAGGGGATTGGTTGGGCTAAGGGGGTTATGAAGAGGGTGGCTAATTGTGATGCGATGACCTTGGTTTTGGTGGCTAAGGTGAACTCCTCCTTTGTGAGGCCTGTGACGAGGAAGTGCCAGGGGTTTCTGTCAGGGTCAGCATTCTTCCCGTTCTCAGTGGCTGGTTGAATGAGGTCAAAGGGAGTGTCCTGCTCAAGGAATTTCTCGAGGGTTTCACTGATGCACTGTCTGGCATTTTGGAGGTCATCCATATAGCGCATGGCCCAGGGTCTGACCCATATAGCATATGGGTCTTGGAGGGACTCGACGTATTGTATGATGTGTGGCACTAGTCCTTGTGTGACTGGTTTGACTAGTTGAGGGGTGGGGAAGTCCTCAGCTGGGGGGGCAGTGTAGGTGAGGCCTTTCGATGTTGTGATTTTGTGGTTTCGAATGGGTCTGCTGGAGATCAGGTCGATCGTGGTGTCAGCCTTGGGGTCTTCATCCATTTGTTCTCCAGCCGAGGGGGATGAGCTACCTCCGCTTCTGGGCAGCTGCTGGTGGGGTGCATGGATGGAGGCTGCTACTCCGTGAATGGTTTCATCAGTATCTTGGTCCATTGGGCTATGGCCCATCTTTTCAGCCAAGACTCTCAGGGTTTTGGTCCTTTGGATCTCTTCCGAGGTTCTTGGGCTGTGGGTGCATTTATTCTGCTGGGATGTTGATTGGGGTGCATCGCTGTTCCCTATGGTGGGGTTTCTTGAGACAGAAGGGTACGTTTCAGGAGTTTGAGGGGCCATACCGCGTGCTTAGGTTGTGTGGGGCTTATAAGGTGTCTTGGGGGACACGAGGTTTCCGTGAGTTTTGACACATAAGCCTGCTTAGTTTTTTCATGTCATGGAGGCCTCATGCTTCAGGGATAGCATCGACGTTGCCTGTCCTGTTATATTGCCATCTTGGGGTGGGATAGGACCGTTCCTCCCTCCAGGAGGGTATCCTGCCTTGAGACCTAACCCTAGGTCTCGACTGCACATGTGGCAGTTCAGGATCAAGGAGCCTCTGTATCTGACACCCAAACTCCAGTTGGTCAATGGTACCATTGACTCACTGGAGTTCAGATATGACCAGTTTGGATAGTCATATCAGTCATAACTTCCCAGCTAGTGTTTTTCAATGGCAGGCATGACTGAGGTTGACTTTTACCTTTTCAGCTTGTCCATCACTCTCTGCAACCACTTCATGCTTGGGTATTACAATGCATGCATAATAGATAGAATGTCAGTAAGATATAAATGACAATTTTTGAGCATTTTACATGAAGTGTGGAACAAGATACAAATGCTTGTCCAAACTGTGTTCATATCTGAACTCTAGTGAGTTGATGGTATGATTTATTGAGTAATAAATAGTAGCTCATTGAGAAGGAATAAGATCATTCCCAATTTATCATCCCCAAATAAGTACTAATAAGATGAACCTGAACTTATCATGCTAAATAAGAGCCAATAAGAATACTTCAAACTTATCCTTTCAAATATTTAAATGCTAAATACATATAAGACCCAATAAAGTCCAATCAGAGTGACCTGATCTTATTTGTACTAATAAGAGAATGATGTTTTTCCTGATATAGCCCTGAAAGCAAATTCCAGGACATTCATTTTCAGAAATTTAATCAAATCCTCCAAATAGATGGGGCCTTTGAGATGATCCTTGAAGCACTTACAGTGCTGCAAGATGTGATCATAGGTCTCAACCATGGCCAAGCAGCATGGACAGGTGTCCTCCTGAGGAAACAACTAGGCTTTGTAGAGCCCAATGGAGGCATGTCCTAGGACACACCTTATGAAGTGAGCCCTGAGAGATGGCTGTGCTCCTTTAAGAAGGAAAGCCACATACCACTAGAGTGATACCTTGGCTGGAATGGCCACTTAGAGCCAGAGTCCAGAACTTCAAGAAACTGGTGGCCTCTATACTTCAGCTCCTGGAAAACAGCTTTCCAGGTATTGAGACAGAACATAGCAACATTCTTAAGTTGTTGATTGAGAGACTGCCCCACCTGTATGCTAATAGCAACAGGGGAAAGAGAGGTGGCATGCTGGTGGGCTACTCCATGTATTTCCCAGAAATCCCTAAAGGGGACTTCCTAGAATTGAACAGACCTGCCAGGCTGGGAAAGCCAGGGAGAGAGAAGACAAATTACTGCCAGGACATATATCTGTCCTGATATGGGAAAAGAGTCTACCAATCTCCAAGCTGAAGCCAGAGAGTCAATTAAAAATAAGAATAGAATCAATGCCACCCAAGGCTGTGGCCCTGGCCAGCACCAGCTGAATAGTGAATAGTTCCATATCTGGGATAGTGAGTTCTTCATCCAGTTTGTCAAGGATAAAGCCTGTGGACCAAAGATCTTTGATTTTCTTGACAATCTTCAACTCTGTTGATGAGGGACTGTAGAGATTCATCTTCTTGCTTCTGGATACTGAAGAGATCATCATAGGCATTGAAATGCATCTTAGGACACTTCTGGGGGTGCACAGACTTCAAGGCATCCCATATCTTCACTAGGTCATCTTGAATGCCATTAAAGTGAATCCTCTAGTCAGGCTCCACCATGAGGAACAACCATCCAGCTGCCTTGCCCACCTTAGCCTCCCAAGCCTCCTTTGCCAACACCTGAGCTTCCATAGAGGGAGAGGCCATAGAGAGTACTTGAGTACTACCTGAAACCAGTCTCCACAGCCCAGAGGCTTGAAGCCAGGCCTCTATCTCTCCAGACTACATGGCATAGTTGGTAGAGTTCAACTTGGTGAGGTTTGGGCTAGAGGCCACTATTTTTGCAAGCAGGAGAATGAAATTGGTGAAGGGGTTGGTGAGGAAAGATGTAGAAGAGGAGTAGTGAGTGAAGGAGTAGGTATGAGAGCAGTAGTTGCAAAAAATTGATGTTTCAGTGCTGTTATAGCTTATAGCCCATAACCTGTTGGAAGGTGTGTGTAGGGGGTATGGAGATGGACCTAACAGCAGTGAAACAAAGTTTATTGATTAGGAATTAAGAGAGATATACAGTAAGTGAATTACTATGGACACCTGTAAGAGACCTAAACCAAGAAATACAATACTGGGACTCACTATGGACACCTGTAAGAGACTAAGGTCTCTAAGATGTCTACAGGCTAGCTACAAGGCCAACAGTCACATGGCTAAGTCACCTGACTATCCTAGGCTCAAATCACTAAGTCCTAAAATCACTCATCTCCCCCCCACTCTGACACCTGGCATTGCTTTCAGTCTAAATGAAAGTAGTATCAGACATTCATATCTTTTTGTAGAATGTAAATTGTAGTTACATTCTTGTAGACTTACTTCTTGAATCTGGGAAAATGGATTATGATATTGTATTTCTTTAGGAACCCCCTTAGAGCATAATTCAGAAGGTGTCCTTCATCACTAGGAGGGAAGGTGATGATGTTACAGGTGCCTCCAAGCACCCTGAGTGGACTTGCATGGTTAGGCAACCTGAGCTGGGGACTTGACCTTGTGTTATGGCCTATGTCTATAATCAGCTGGCTAAACTTAGGCTGTCACTTCATACAGATTTGGTTGACCACAATGACCTTGCTGTTATCTCTCTCTTCCAGAGGGAGTCAGCCTGTCACCTGCCCAACATCTACTTGGACAATGAAAAGATAGCAGTCCACTTCCTCTCAGAGGTGGCTAACTCATCGCTGCCCATGAACTACATGGAAGGGGACTTCAATCTCCAATCATGTGTGTGGGAGCTAGGCTGCTCCCATCACTCTATGTGGGCCCAGACCCTACTGGATACAGGGTCCAATCTCAGCCTGGAACTGGCTCAACTCCAAGTCTCAGGCCTCACCAGATTTCCCTTCATGGAGTCCAATTGACCATCTATGATTGATCTGATGTTTGTATCTATGGCTGATGCTCTCACTCTGACATACTGGATAGAGCTAGATCTCCAGGTGTCATCTGATCATACCCCTCTAATTGTCAATCTCCCCATTGAGTGTGCCTTTCTGGGGGACACCAGGTGGGCTTTGCCTAGAGAGTTGGAAGAGGAAGAGGAATTCCTCTCCATGTGCATAGAATGCATTTCTGCCCTTAAGGGTAGAGTCCTCAATTCTGCAGACCTGATTGAGGAGGTGGCTTTGGCTGTCTCAGAAGTCTTTTCCAGGGCATGGGATACCTGCACCAAGGAGGTCAATATTGTTGCATGCTCCAAACCATGGTGGAATGGAGAGTACCAGATGGTGCTTGATAGGCACAGGGCCAGTAAGGACCCTGATGATTAGGCTAACTTTCAGCACACCACTAAGGTGGCCAAGTGGGTGTTCCTTGATGAAAAGATCATAGAGATTGCCACTACAAACAAGTGCCCATAGGACCTGATGGATTGGGTCAGGCAGCATAAGCTTCCAGTAGTGGGAGTCATCAGTTATGATGGTCACCCCTGCCATAATCTAGATTCTCTGTGGAATGCTCTCCATAGCACCTACAACATGGCATCAGACTACAGATCCAACACTTCTCTTCAAGATCCTCTCCCTTCCCTGCCTGAGAGGGATTTTGTAGTTCTGATATGCAATGTTCTCTACCTGTAAACTTGTTTCTTTTGTCTTCCAGTTTCTTAGTAATTATCTATATCACTTTCCATTGTGAATTTAAGCATAGCTATCTTGTATTCTGCTCCCCAATCAGAATATTGACTTTGTTGACTCTTTCTAATTTCTGCTCATCATCCAAACCTCTGGGACTTGTTCCCTCTCTGTTCTCTGTCTCTGTCCTCATTTTCCATCAGTTTCTATCATAGTTCTACATGGCCAAATCAGACCCCACACAGTATTGGAGGGGCACAGCATATATGCTGAGGCCAAGGGTCCACTCCCTGTGACTCTGGAAGTGCCTGACCAGAATGTAACATACTTTCAGATATTTCCTGACTTTGATGCACTTATGGATTAAATATCTAAGATGGGGCTGGCATGTGTTAAGATACATTAAGTCATGTAAGAAAAAAAATCATATTTTGTTGATGTTGCCACTTATTCACTGCTATCCTTCTCAGCTTAGTCCTGGTGCTTGTGAACCACTAAGCTGAAATAGGTGCTCCCTGGCTTAAACTCAGATGACTGCTGATAAGGACCCCATAACACATGGTGGAAGTCTTGTTCTACAAAGAGTATGGTCAAGAGACCAATGACATCACAGTTAGGTAGGTGTAGTGTAGTCAAAAGTGGGGTTGATAAAGGACAAGTATTCAGATGTCATGAATTCAAGATCTTGGGTACTGTGAAAATGTGTGATCTAGCATGTTGCTGATTCAATTAAGCTGGTAAAATCACAGGTTTCAAGAGTTATTGAATTCCTCCTAGTTCTGCTACCAGCTTATATATGTATAGGTATTTCAAATGTGGAAGTAAGGATAAATAATGGAGGTGTAACTGGATGATGAATAGATGGATAAAAGAAGGTAACTGAGGGTGTAGAAATGACCAAATAAATCTGTGCACCTGACAACATAGGGAACATCACCTGGTGCCTGAACAACATTCATCTGTCACATAATCACACAGTCTTCCTGAATGTTAAGTGATCCTCATTGCTCCACGTAAAGCAAAAGCTTATCACATGCCCCATTCCACCAAGGCTCGGAGCATGCTGTCATGCATTCCCTGACAAGCTGTTTCAGGGAATCCAGTGCTTGCAGCAACACAAAAAACTTACAGGATGACCGGTTTTCAACACGGCCCACTAGGCCAAGCACTCAATGAACCAAATATAGTACTTGCTCATACTGTATACAATAGTCTTTTTCTCCAACAAATTTGACAAGAGGAAGGAAGGAAAACAAAGCATATACAGCCATATGTAACTCATTGCCGTGGACTCAGCTCAACGAAATCTCAGTGGTCGCGGGACTTTCTGAGTGAATCATGTATCAAACCATGCAAAGCCAAATGCCCGAGCAACTTACCTGTATTCGCCCTCGGCAGCGACGCTGAGCTCTTCTATTTCACCCTGAACTGCAGACAAGGCTTCGGCAGCAGTAGAGAAGTAGATGAGCTGTGCCTTGGCGAGCTCGTTCAGGTTCTTGAGCGGTTCGGGCTACACAGCGATGGCACATCAACATGGGGGTTGCCAGGGACGACCGGAGGCTTACATTCTCGAGTACTGTCTTCATGAGGGTAATGGCGACCTCGGTCTTCTGGACCAAATCATCCTCAGCATTCTCAACTTCGAGACGTGCCTGCTCCTGTCGTGCAGGATTGGCATTTTTCAAGCTGTCCGCATAGCCACTCACATCAACACCGACTCAATCCAGCGAGGACGAATAGCCACTCACGCTTGTTTGGCAGCATCGAGCTCCAACCTGCTGACCTTGACAGCCTGTCTCGCCTTCATCGCAACGGAAATGCTGGTATTCAGCGTCGTCTGCCAGGGATGCAAAAAGTTGTCCTGGATGGCAGCATCCTGATCCAACCTCGCGTGGGCAATCTTATCCCATCCCTGGGCATACAATCCCAGAGCCTTTCCAAGCTTATCCTGATCTCCAGCAATGGTTGTCACGATGGCTGCATTGGCGGAGGTGGCGGCGCGAGTGAGGGCGTGAGGGAGGGTCTTGTGTTGACTTGGGGGAGGCGCGGCGGGTGCGGACGGGACGGGGAGGTTAGTGTTCTTGAGATTCTGGGCCGCAAACGAGGTAATATTATAGCCGATGGAGGATGAGAGTTCTGAGAGCGATTCCTGAATTTGGGTGGGATAGTCGTAGGACTCGTGTTCGTAGACGCGCGTTATCCTGTATATGGATTGTGAAGAGGACAAGGACGACAGGCAAAGAGAAGAAACATACTTGAGCAAAGCAAGATGTGCATTGCGGAGCGCGTCGACACGAGCCTCGAGGTCTTTGTACTCTGGAGAAACGTGGTTTGTGGGGTGGCCGGAGGTGGGAGGTGGATACTCACCCTGGGGGAGCTCAGTTATGTCCTCTGGAGCAACTTGGCCAAGGCGTTCCCTGGTGGCTTGTACGCTCGAATTAAAGCCCTTTGTGATCTTTGAGCCGGCCTGAGAAAAGTTGATAGAGCTCAAGCTTGACTGAAGTTTGTGCCAGCCTTCCATGGTGGGATGAGAGAACAAGTCAACGAGCGATCACGTCCGTTGTTGATCCATGCTGTGCTCCTTCCGCAGTCATCACTTGTTCACATTACTATCTACTCATTATATCCCCTATAAATTACACTACTTCAGCTTGCTAAACATCTCCCGACTCAGCTCGAGCGTCGCAATTTCTGCCTCTATCGTCTTGCGCTGAATATTATCAAGATAAACACCCATCAATCTCAATTCCCACCCTCGCACAACGAGGCAACAACGTACCTTGTCCTCATTCGCCAATCTCACGTTCTCTGGCACAGTCTCCGCATAATCCGCCTGTGACTCGACCTTGACAATCTTCGCAAGGTTCAGCTTCGCAAGATCTAGCTTCTTGTCGCACTTGGCAATCTCCACGTCCAAATCCACAAGACCCCTGACGAGTGTATGTACAGTAATAGTGGATGTGACAACACTCGCACCGCATCCCTCGGGGATCTCGTTTAGTGAACGAACAACCTTGGCGCTTTTGCATCCCTTGGTCAAAGCGACAATCGTAGGCAGCTGGGTCTCGAATAAAGCCGCCTCGGTGTCATTTTGCACGTGAATGAAGACTAGACGAAATTTTAGAGACGCTGAAAGCCAAGCAAGGAGTCTCCCTCACATTGAATATTACTCTGGAGGTTGTACGACGCCGCCAGCGAGCGGCCTGTCCTCAACGTAGAGAATACCAAATCGAACTGCCTTTCAGCCTCCTCAAATACAAAGTCGGCATCCTGCATCGCATGGCGTCAGCTACGCCTTCGTCATCGAGTATCATAACGGTTACTACGCACTGCGACAGGAAACGACGACAGCATGATCGATGGCGTTGGGTCATTGGGCATGCGGGGGAGACGTTGCCATAGCTCTTCAGTGACAAATGGCATGAATGGATGGAGTAGTCGCAGTCCATAATCCAAGCAGGTATACAAAGTCTGTTGAGCAGATTTCTTCACTCCGATGGCCGCAGACTCATCAGTCATAGGTTTCATAGCTTCCTGGAATATATGTCAGTTGCTCGTTTGCTGGTGTGTGGTTATGAGTTATGGACACGCACGATGTAGACATCACACAACTCGTATAACCAGAAGTTGTACGCAGATGTTGTCGCAGCCATGAAGTTGCGGTCAGTAAGGTGTTGATTAATCTCCGTCGCCGCAATATTGAGCTTGTGCAAAATCCACTTCTCAACCAACGACTCTTTACCGGTGGGCTAAAAGTTGACAATGTCAGGAGTTACTACTGAAAAGTGCACGGCACCCATACCTTGGCGACAGGCTGGGGCACAAACGCCTCATCCAACTTCAACATCGCAAACTTGGTCGCGTTGAAAATCTTATTGCAGAACTTGCGGTATCCCTCCACCCTCAAGATCTCCAGATTGATATCCCTCCCTCCTCCGGAGTACGCACACAGTGCGAACCTCAGAGCATCCGTACCGCACTGCGGGATGCCCTTTGGGAAATCTTTCTTCTGTCCCTCTTTCGCTTTTGCAATCTCCCTCTCGTCCAAATTGCCCTCGTAGAGTTTCTGGTGAAGGGCTTCAAGCGGGAGCCCTTGGATGACATCCGTTGGGTCGATGACGTTTCCGAGGGACTTGGACATCTTGCGACCGTGCGCGTCGCGGATCATGGCATGGCAAAGGACTTCTTTGAAGGGCATTTGGCCGGTGAGGTGGATGCCTAGCAGGACCATACGAGCGACCCAGAAGAACAAGATATCCCATCCGGTCTCTAGGATCGATGAAGGATAGAACGTCTTCAGATCCTCAGTCTGAACGAGGTGTGAGTGAGAGCTCAAGTTCAGGTTTGGGACATCGTACCTGGTCGGGCCAACCCATGATGGAGAATGGCCAGAGGCCGGAAGAGAACCAGGTATCCAAGACGTCATCGTCCTGCTCAAGGGTAAAAGGAGCGCCATCGGCAAGGACCTTGGCACGCTCAGTTGCCTGTTCAAGAGTCCTTCCCACAACCCAGTTCTTGCCGTCATTGATCTAGAGACCGTTGAGAGAACTGATTCAGCCAGACATCGGAGTTAACACGCACATCCTGTTCCTTTCCCTCAATGCGAACGAAGTATGCAGGGCATCGGTGACCCCACCATAACTGGCGCGAGATACACCAATCCTGGATACCCTCCAACCAGCGGTACCACTCGTTCTCTGACTGCTTGGGCGTAATCACTAGCTCGCCTGCTTTTGTGCGCTTCAAGGCCACTCCATCAGCGATAAGTCATCAATACACTCAAGAGGAAACTTACGCGAATAGCCTCTTCGGCCAAAGGCTTGCAGTTGACCCACCATTGCGGCTTGAGCACCGGTTCGATGACATCCCCCGACTTGCTGCACAAGGGAATCTGCATTGGGTTATCTTTGGTATCGACGTATAATCCGAGTTCCTTCAAAGCCTTGACAACAGCTACGCGCGCGTGGAAGCGTTTCATGCCCTATGAAACCAAACTTCAGTATCTACCAGTATCTTAGTAAATACTCTACTTGCCTTGAACTTTTCTCCCGCATTTGCATTCAGCGTCCCATCATCGTTCAGGATGTTGATAAACTCCAAATTATGCCTTACACCAACTTCATAATCGTTCGGATCGTGCGCAGGTGTAATCTTCACTGCACCGGTTCCAAATTCCATATCCACAATGATTGAATCCGTGACAATAGGCAACTTTCTCTCGGGAATGAACGGATGTACCGCAAATTTGCCATGAAGGTGTTTATACCTCGGATCGTCAGGGTGCACAGCGATAGCGGTATCTCCTAGCATGGTTTCCGGACGTGTTGTAGCGATGATGATTTTCTCGTCGGAGCCTTCAATGGGGTAAGCGAAGGACGTAATTACGCCAAACTCGAATTTTTCTTTGGGATCGTAGCCGGGAACGTTGAGGAGTGTACGACCGTTGAGTTGTTTCTGTTCGACCTCGAGGTTGGAGAGCGTAGTATTGAGCTTGACACACCAGTTCACAAGACGGTTTGCACGATAGAGGATGCCATCCTCATGTAGACGGCAGAAAGTTTCGATGACGGCTTTAGAAAGTTTCTGGTAAAAGATTGAGTGGATGGCTACATGCAGAGCGACAAAACGTACGGGGTCCATGGTGAACGAAGCACGGTCCCAGTCGTACGAACCGCCGAGTCGATACAACTGCTTGGTGATACGATCTTGGTACCTTTAGACGTGTTAGAATAGAAAAAAGGCGAAACAACGGAACTACGCACTCATTCTTCCAACTCATAACTTGCTCCAAGAACTTTTCACGACCAAGATCGTGCCGCGTTTTCCCCTCAGTCTTGTACAGCCTCTTTTCGACAACACTCTGTGTCGAAATTCCAGCATGATCGAAACCAGGAGCGAACAACGTGGTCTTGCCCAACATACGGTTCCTACACCCTCTGAGTCACTTCAACCCCTTCGAAGGAAACCAGTACGCACCACCGGATGAGTGCATCTTGAATGGCGGTCGTCAACGCGTGACCAATATGCAAGCTGCCAGTGACATTCGGGGGAGGTGCCGGGATGACGAACAAGCCCGCAGGCTTAACGACAGGATTCCCGTCTTTATCCTTGTCAAATTGGGGCTTGAAGAACCCAGACTCGAGCCACCAGTCGTACCAGGCTGCTTCGACAGCAAGAGGATTGTACCCAGCTGGCATAGAACCGGACACATCTACCCAGACAAGTTGAGCACGCGTTCACACAGCCAATGCGGTATGCCACGCACCTTTCTTCTGGCCCTTGGGGGTGGTATTCACGAATTCCTCTTCCTCGTCCTTCGCCTTGTCCTTCTTCCCGGCGGTAGCACCATCCTTGGCCTTTGGGGTGGTGGCAACTTTCTTGGCAGCCTTGGCAGCGAGCTTTGCCTCCTTCTCTAGTCTCTTTGCTTCCTTCTTGGCTGTACGATCAAGAGTATCAGAGTGAGATTGGAAAAAGAAGTGGCAAGCGCCAAGTACCTGCACTTTTCGAGTTTGGGTTGGGACCATCTGGGTGCTGAGCAGACTGAGGAGGGATTTGTTCCTGTGGTGGTTGTTCTGTGGCCATGGATCTACGAGGACAGTGTCGGATGTAAAGCGACCAGGGGGGAGGTTTGTAGATAGAAGAAATGAAGCGCAATCGATGCGGCAGCATCTGTACACCCAAAAAAGTATTTATCAAAAATATAACTTGACCTCACTTGACTCGACCCAAAAAATAATCTTATCTTATCGCCGCAAGGAAATACCAAATATTAAGGACTCGAATTCAGAAATAATATTCTATACAAAATATCTATGCCTTGACTGCTGGTGCAGCTCCCTGCTTTGTCGAAGAGCCAAGCTCCTCCGCCAGAATTTTCTCTCCCATTGCCTTAATCTGGTCCGCGGAGGAAGACTCTAGCTCAAGCACAACGTCCTTATACCTCGCCTGCCCAACACCAATTGGCAAATGCTCCCACCGCGTCACTTTCATACCCACACCCCCGAGCGCGTGCAACCTCAAATACTTGATCCACCTCTCTACCACCTCCGGATCCGCGTCCCATGCCTTGATAGCGCGCTTGTGCACTCTCCTCTCAAAGTTCTCCTGTGACTTTTTGTGAGCGAACGGACTGCGAATGACTGTCCACAGTGAACGTTGTGTTGGAAGGTAGACAACTTTTGAGGTGGGAATGCCAAGGGCGGATGCGGCGTGTGTCGCAAAGTGGGTAAAGAGGTCGAGGAGGCGGATGTGGTGCGACCGGAAGTGGATGTTAGCAACCGGAATGTCGTGTGTGCGTGGATGGAAGTATGGCAGCTGAGCCCCTCTGCCGGGAATGACTTGTGCTGCGAGAATCTCTTCCGAGACTGCTTTTGTTTCTGGGGCAGCCGCACCTTGGGTTCTGTTGGACCAGCTGAGGTTTGGGTCACTTTTGAAACCTGTCAGGCACATACTGTGGTGTCGTGCTATTGCACCTTGCCCATCTTCGGGTGGCTGTGAGCGTCCTCGAGGCAAAACGAAGCCTGAGCATCGGATCGACGGAGGATGAAATAGAAATTGTTGGCTAAAAAACGCAAACGGGTCTGTCTTCACACGTGTCCGCGTCTGTGACATCACACACTCTCGCAAATAAATATTTATCTACTCGAATTTCTTTTCTATATGCCGTTTGATTAATCCAAGAATCTCCTTCTTGATTGCAACAGGAAGAGACGCTTCAAAGGTATCGTTAGCGGACGACTGTCAAAGGCGCCAGAAGGACCTGCCTTGAGCATGGGGAGTGACCTGCGCAAGTACGGCCTGAAAATCCATGCGCCTGGAACACTCTGTATTATTCTGAATGAGTACCAATACCCCAAGTCTCGCACTATCCCTTTACCTTTGCTTTCACTCTTTACCTCGTCTACCCATCCTACTTCATTCAGCCGTGCTTGCATCACAGCCAGAATCCTGTAAGCCACCAAGATTAGGAACGTCACGAGGAATACAATGGCTTGTGCCTTACTGGTCCCATTCGCCGCTCTCGATCAGAGACCGCCGTAACTGAGCATACAGCGATACCTCTGTCTCTCCTACTGGCATTGCCGCTCTCCCTGGCCAGTCCAAGAGACAACAGCGGATGAAGTTCGCAGTCCCATGGCCCGTGCCTAACACATTGCGTCACGTGTTTGCTCATCACATCGAAAAACCAGTGGGGCTACGTTCTCTCTTCACTCAACAACCATCGCCGTAAACTATGTCTTCGAGTGACAACGATCCTTTCTACCTCAGGTGCGCACCAACGCCTTTTCTGCATATACATGCCCTAACCTTTTGACTGTAGATACTAGTGCGCCCCTCAGTTCTACTTTTTCGGCATTTGGACACTAAACATACCTGCTGCAGCACTGGCCACTCAGGGAAGCACGGTCACGAATTCCTCGAGTTCGAGTACTCTCATGGGCGTCTCCGATACGCCAACAACTCCAATTACCGCAATGACAGTCTAATCCGCAAAGAAAGTAGGCGCCACCCACAATTTCGTTGAGATCATACCTAACCAACTCGACTTCTAGTGTGGATCGGTCCCCTGGTCGTGAAGGAACTGAAGCGTATCATCGAAAGTAGCGAAATTACCAAGTCCGTGCCACACCCCTAACATACGCGCCAACGCGACGATTGACACATCTATCACTTTGCAGGGAAGACGATACCAACTGGCCAAAGAAGAACATCGTTGGCAAACAGGAGCTCGAAATCCGTATCGGAAACGACCATATTTGCTTTGAAGTACGTATTCAAATCTCCAGAGCCTTCTTTGTCTAGAACGCTCATCCATCAATCTTTTTACCCCTATTCAGACCGCCAAGATCGGTTCTTTGGTCGACATTCAGGATAGCGAGGATCCCGAGGGTCTTCGCGTCTTCTACTATCTTGTTCAGGACCTCAAGGTTTGCATTTTCCTTCCTCGATGGCTTCATTCTCATAACTGTCGATGGCTCTCCTCCTAGTGCTTGATCTTTTCTCTCATCTCTCTTCATTTCAAGATCAAGCCTATATAATGGCGATCCGTTTACCAAGGGTTTCTTGACCGTGGAGGTGAGTGATTGCCTCCGGATCAGTTGCGCCGCTGTCTGGTTCGTAGTTGACCAGCAATTTCTGTAGTCACCTTCTAACCTTTCCCTATAGAACATGCTACCGGTCCAAAACCGCGATTCTCGTCAAGAAAGCCTGCACGTTCTTTGTTAGGTAGGTCATATCTTCCGTCATCCTTTGCGTCTAACAACAAACCTTCTAGATCCAAATCCTCAACCTGAAAATCTTGCTCCTTGTATTGCCGTCATTGTTGTTGTCAATAATTATCGTAATTCTGATTCGTGCATGCCAAGCGTGATAGCACATTGCCGCAGAATGTCTCCTAAGTTAGGTCTCCCCGTCACGGTGATTCTCGACTCTTCCCAAGCCTTCGCATCCAGGACCCCTTTAGATCTTAGAGTATGTATGCGCCCACAGATAAGCCATGATCTTGACACTTTGACACTTTAACGGTGGTACTCCGACATTCTTGGCGGAGGTAGCCGGAGAAATATAAACGGCGGAGACGGCCTTGACATGGCCGTCTCTGCTGTAAGGCGCTATTCTCATACTAGGGGTTCTGGTGAGGAGTAGTGGATCTTCCTGGACTCAAGATATGGAAAAGAACATTAGGAAGTATGGGGCGAAATTTTCCTTCATATTAGCCTCGGGCGTCAAATGGAGGCCAGGGCGAATACTAGCCTAACAAGGGCAGCTCGAGAAAGCGAGCTGAACGGGGCGTGACACACGCTTGGGTGTGATTTTCAGCTGACTGAAGTGTATTATACTTTTGTTCCGTCAGCGATGCGGAAATAGCCAGGTGTAGGATAGATGCAGCACAATCGATCCACGAGGCGGAGAGCTGAGGAAGTCGAATAACCAGGAAAAGGGTGACTGGTGTGACGGATGGCGTATCGAGCCGAGAAGCCGAGCTGACTAATAAACGCGGTTGAAGTTGAGAGATCCTAATTTGGAAGTGTGTGGGGAGGATAATTGGATTTATCCAACTTGTCCTCTTTTCTCTACACCCATGGCCACACAAGACTACACCACCTTTGCTGGAAAATACAGGCTAGAGGAGGAAATTGCAAATGGTGGCTGCGGTGAGCTACTTTCTCGCCCCCCTTGCCTGGGATTATCGCTCATCGTCGCGTTCTTCACCGCTGCAGGTACCGTCTTCCTCGGCGTCCACACTGTGGCGGGCAAGGAGGTCGCCATCAAAATCGAGCCAGCCGTTGCAAGGAATAGTCCCCTCAAACAAGAGTCCAGAATCTACAAGTCCCTCATGGGAGGAACGGGCGTGCCGTGGATTATGTGGTCAGGCAAACAGGGCGACTACAACGTCATGATCATCGACCTTATGGGTCCGTCGCTCGAAGACCTCTTTAAAATGTGCAATCGACATTTCTCCCTCAAAACAGTCCTTTTACTCGCAGATCAGCTGGTGCGCTCTATTCTTATGCTCCTATGCGCGTCTATTTAATTGCTGTTCAGATTTCGCGTATCGAATTTATTCACTCCAAAAACTTTGTCCATCGCGACATCAAACCCGCAAATTTCGTCATGGGCACTGGAAAATCCGCCCACCTCGTCAACGTTATCGACTTTGGCCTTGCCAAAAAGTTCCGAGATTCCCGCACCTCAAACCACATCCCCTTCAAACAAGACGACGTGCACGGCGTTGGCACGAGCCTCTTTGCTGCCATCAACACCCACCTTGGTATTGAATCTTCCCGAAGAGATGACCTCGAGTCTCTTGCATACATGCTCATCTACTTCCTGCGAGGTACTCTCCCGTGGCGGAAACTCCGGGCCCCGGCCACCCCACCTGAGGTCTCCGACGCGACCCAGCCCAATCCTAATTATAATCCAATCTCTGCTACTTGGGATCTTATTCGAGACGCAAAGATCGCCAACGAGGCCATCCTGACCGTCGGTCTTCCTCCCGAGTTTGACGTGCTATACAAATATGCTCGTGGCCTCGAGTTCGATGACCTACCAGATTACGAGGGCCTTCGCCGCTTGTTCAGAGGGTTGGCAGAGCGCTTTGGGATTGAGTATGATGGTGTGTATGACTGGACGGTCACTTCGGAGTCGTCGAACAAAGACTTGCACGCACGGAGACACCCCACGAGGACTGTTAGCGAGGGGAGTGGCAGGAGACGTTATTGTGAAGCATGTAATGCCAAGGGACAGTAAGGTGGGGTTCGAGCTTGCTGGCGCATGACTCTTGGGCCGCATGCTTGGGGTCGGATCAAACGCTATTTTCGCTCCCACCACCTCACCTGGCATGACCACTTAGGTCTCTCTTTTCCTGGCCATTGTCCGTCCCTCGGCGCCCCGGTGAACCTTCCGTTCACCAGCATTTTACCTATCCTGTTGGGAGATTGGCCAGCTATGGGTCTTTGACTCAGCATCATTTTACGCTCTCCCTGTCCCTGTCACCCTTCTTGGAGTACTTCACGTTGCTGTTTGGCATGCGCGTGATGTGGCTTCTCTAGTCCGTAGATCGCAGTTACTCGCCGGTTCCGGATTGTTGTTTCCGTGCTTTTGGTTCCTTCCTGCAATGGGCTGGAAGTTGTCGACTTCCACATTGTCCTTTGGTTTCTCTCCACCAACCTTATTTGTTGCTCATTTCGTGAGTTGTTATTTTTGATCTTATTGTTGTGTGAACCCATAGCTCATTGAAATGCTGTACAGCACCTTTCTTCTCTTGTTCATGGTCCCAATGTTTTCAGATTTGCATGCTCATGTATTCACGTTACCCACCCACCTGTTCACTCCATGTTTCACCTCGCACGATGACTCCGGTATATCCTGCATTTTGCATATCGCTGCACGTTCTGCTACTTTTCGATCTGGGCTGTTTTTGCTCCATCTGTGTCTTCTGTACAAGTTAATATTGTTGATGTGTTTTCTATGCTTTGTAATACACGCCGTATCGCCCTCTCTAATAAAATCTTGGTTTGTGGTCGATGGACGTTTGCCTCTTGTAAGTGTCGGCGACTGTGTGAGCAAGGTACCGATCATACTCCAACTCTTCCTCCCTCCATCGACTCCACCTTAGGCCCTTTTGACCCTCCACCCCTTTTGGCCCACGGACGCTCTCAGGACTGCCAATTCTGTTTTTTCCAACGCACAGGAAAAACTTTCCAAAGGCAGAACCTTCTTTGATATAGAAACCCCACAACCTGACTTGGACATTGCACCATGACGTCCGCATCCACGACGGAAGTTACCTACGACGTGAACGAACGTGTTCTATGCTACCATGGCCCCCTCATCTACGAAGCAAAGGTCCTGAAGCCCCCCGTCCAGTATGATGATGCAACGGCGCCATCGGGTACCCCTGGTCCACATTATTTTGTGCACTACAAAGGATGGAAACAGACGTACGTCCAGTCAACTTTTATGCCGCCCACCCCTACCACTCACACCCAACTCTCTTTGCCTGCTTTCTGTAACTTCTCTCTTCGTCGCGGCATCATTTTGAACTGTGGTGCAACACCTCCGCGTGTAGATGGGACGAATGGGTGCCAGTGACACGCCTCCTCAAACTAAACGAACAAAACCTCGCACTCCAAAAGTCTCTTCAACAGTCCGCGAACCTGCACGCGGGGCACTCGGGCTCCGTATCGGCCTCCACAAAGGCGCATCATGGTGGCGCTACTAAAGGCGGTGGGACCAGGGCTGGCGCCAGGAAGGACGGTGGGCGAGGGACAAAGCGGGCCCGGGAGGAGGTGCGCATAGCTTCTCTCCATTTGTGAATTGTAGGATGTTTAAAGGTGCCAGGACGACGCAAGCAAGAAACCAGAGATGAAATTGAACATTCCGGATATCCTGAAAGTTGTGCTCGTGGATGACTGGGAGGCAATTACGAAGAATAACCAGGTCGGTCGCATTTTTCCCTCTCCTTGCTGCATACTTGACTTGAGTCCACGCACAGCTCGTCTCCTTGCCACGTTCTCCGACAGTTCAAGAGCTGCTAGAACAATGGCAAGAATATATGCTCAAACTCGACCCAAAACCGTCCCAGTAAGTCACCCTCTCAAAAGCCCTCAACCAACCTCAAAAACTCACCCGCGCTTAGTCTACGTGAACCTAAACTGGTCCTACCCACAATCGTCTCGGGGCTCACATGCTATTTCGACCGCTCCCTTGGCGCAAACCTCTTGTATCGCTTCGAACGACCTCAATACGCGAGCGTCCGAAAGCAATACATCACAGGCTCTCACGTTATCGTCGGACAGGAGAAGGAAATGAGTCAGATATATGGAGCAGAACACTTCTTGCGAATGCTTGGTGGGTCTCGCACCTCGATCCTAGTCTTTCAGCTACTGACTGGTCGTCAGTCTCACTCCCGCAGATGATTGCTTGCTCAACGCTTGACACGGAGAGCGTGCATCTTATTCGGGACTATGTAAACGAATTACTGGTGTGAGTTGGTTTCCCCACATGCTATACGACTTCGAATTGATGATCAAGCGTAGGTGGATGTCGAACGAACGTGAAAGACTGTTCCTTGCGGAATATCCATCAGCAAGCCTACCCTACCAGAACGTGTCAAGATCATGAAGTTGAATTGTAATAGTACTAATGTATACTTATTCCTCCGCATGATCTGTTGGTCTCGTTGAGACCATCACCCATGTCAGCATAACAGGGAGAAGCAAAAGTATACGTGTGAAACAACAGTGATGGTTGCACAACTGGATTTAATGTCTCGCCAAAGATTTGCCTCTGCCAGGTCCCTCAGATGCCGAAGTGAACAAGCCCTAAGGCATGCTAGCCTGTTTCACCGGTGTCGCTTACCCTGTTAGTCTTATAGTCTTGATTTTGTGCTCTATTCCGTCCGTCAAAGAAAAAGAATGGAACTACTTTGGACTCCAATGTAACGGGCACCCATCCTCGAGAGATGATTCTCAGTCCTGTCACAACCAAATTACTACCCAATTCCGTTTATCAGGCTGGCCAATTCGCCATGTCCATGGTGTTTCCAGCATCTCTTGATTCATCAGAACCGCCTCAGAATCACACACGGGACCTTCTTATGCAAGGGGTCAAGTGGTCTATCCATCATATATGTATTAGTCCCATTGACTTAGGTACTGAATATATGTCATGATTCCATTATCTGAGTTTCAGATGGCAGCCTTCGGCATATGCGACAAAAGCGTGACCACCGAAACCCCTGGGCACACCGAAACGGTGGGGTAATACAGTACAAGTCCAGGTTGAATATCATACGGAATACTTACTTCAGTCGCTCGAAATACACATGACTGAAGTGAAAACACACAACGGTATATAGCTTTTATACTAAAGCTGTTTTGTTAAGGAAATGACAAGGAAAAATAACGGAACGACGTCTGAATCATATGAGAAGGCCAAAAAGAAATTCGAAGGCCCGTGTTTCAGCTTGTATACCTCCTGACTGTGTCAGGTACAACCTTCGGCAGCCATTCGAGATACCAAGTATGTGGTGCCCGATATTCGGATGAGCCCCTTATTCGGACGAACATTTGCATCGTCCTTCACGCTTCATGTAAATTTCAAAAAAACATATACAATGACTATTAAATATTCTACTCATTGTGCGCATGTTATTTAGCATAATACGAAACGTTGCAGAGAGCGACAATTGAGGCCGAAGTCACTCTCAGTCACGCTGGTTCGAAAAAACCTTGGCCGGGAAGCATGACTGATGTGACATCCGAACATGGGGCTCATCTTTGCGTAGTCCAACACATGGCTTACGTCAGAGTCGACTGTATTAAACTCTGGAGAGGGTTTGGGGCAGATTACACCAAATTGAGGGATTTTCTCAAGGCGCCACAATCACAGCTGTCAAACCTTCAGCTGTAGGATACTCATATTTTGACCTTTATACCAAGGTTGAATGTGGAAAAGTCTTCCTTGAAGGAGACTGCTGGAACCTCTGTCCGAGACTTGCAACTCAACTTCTGTTCCTAACAAACCTGGTACCAGTGCTACAGGCAGCAAGAAGTGGTGGGGGCTGGCCCTATCCGCTTCACAAAGGAACATCGCTCTCCAGCCGGCCTTTGGGACCAAATTCTAAAATCGTCATGATGTTCGACACCCACCGCAAGATCGGACAGCTCAAGCTGGTTGACCTTAGACGGGCGGCCGGAGTACGCCCTTGAATTAAGGCGATCTACATTTCAGCAGGCCATTCAAGTAAGTGGTTAGGGCCGCCGCCCACATAAACGTACCTGTTACCAGCTGTTGACAGTTCAAGACTCATCGGCAAAAGTTCGCGTTCCACCAGCTTATGGGAATGTAAGGTTTTGTCACCTGGGTTTGAAGCAGCCTTCATAATAATTCGCCTTCAACAATAATGCAAGAACCTGTGCTGCACAAGCATTAGACACTGAGGCGACTGAAACCGCGTGAAGATGTTGGGACCCTGGTTAGTGGCGATCTATTCGATCTTAAGGCTGGTAATTAATGTAATTACAGTTTGTTCGCCAACCATTTTCAGCAAGATTCAGGGTGCGGAGCAATTCGGCTTTAATTCAGTTTTCGCTGAAAGTTCACTGAAGGCAGAGTAGCGAATACACCCTATTCTGTTTAATTGAAAGGTATACTAAATTCCGCCGTCTGTCAAAGATGCCGGTCTGTCTCTTTTGATCTTCCCGAACCGCGTCTCTTCAGCCGGGTTCCAGAGGCATACATGCCCGTTGACCATATACATAGTGACCGCTGGTGTTTTTTAAAAAAACCTCCTTGCTTCTTTCACGATTGTAAAACGTTTCGTTTCCAAGCACCCACTTTCCCCTCCGAGAAGGTCACTGAAATTCAAGGCTTCAAAATGCCGAATCCACTTCCGAATGATCCAGTTGACTTGTTCGGCCTAATCCAGCAGTGCGTCCTCCACCACCCCAGAGAGTAACTCGCGCTGAAAATGTGACCTGATTATGCCATGGGTAGACAAAGATATATGCTTGTTGGTGAGTTAAGAGTATGCGAATTTGGATGGGCCATATTTAAATACGTCTCTTAGCACCGTGTAAGACACATCTCCCGAACGGCACAAAATAATCACTCAACATTATCCTAGACGCGGTTTTGATCTGGGATTTCTTAGCTGTGTATGATTTTCCTTCTCATCTTTTCGTGGTGCTCATCCGCATGATAGGCTGCCTCAGGAAATCGAATTGGTAGGTCATTCGACCATCGAGTCGGATGCTGAGCTCGGCTATATATCTGCTGCTAGATCTACCTATCACACGAACCATGGACAACTCTCAAGTGTCTCTATATCCTATGCCGGTACTTTCCCATCATATCATGGCCGTTTATGATCTGGACTCTGGTGGTGGACCATACCCTAGAGGAATGCGTTGTGAGGATGTTTACGACTTGGCAGAATATGATTTTCATGATCTTGGTGAGGCTTTGGCGCCTATCATTTTAGTTCTAGTGCCTAATGATGCTTATATTTCAAGCAATTTCTCCCCCATTGTAAATATCTGTTCTCTAAGTTTGGAGAACTGAAAGCTTTTTCTGTTCCTCAGGTGTGCTCGTAATTCGGACGTATGCATACACCGGCCGGAAAAGGAAGATCCGCATATTGCTTGCGTTATGTATCTGCGCCTATTCTTGTATCCAGGTTTGGGCATACTTGTCAGGTGCCAGCAGGCGGCTGAACAAAATTGTTTTCCAAATACTCCGACGGGCCGGCTGCTATCGAGAATATGATACAGGCAAACGCCGATTTGCGGTAAGTGTATCTCCTAGCAATGCACGCTACGTGAAGCTCATCAATTTTTCTTTAGTATGCAATCGTTAGTTCTAAGATCTCGACTGTCACACAGCAATATGACTAACCCAGCTCTGCAGGTCGCGGGCGTTATTATGGATTCCATTTCAATCGCGCTGACGGTTATTGTAAGTCGCAAGCGCCTTATTGTATGAATGTGGATGATGTAAATCTTGGTTAGCATGCGATGAGAATGATGGGAATGGATGGCAGCCTTCGTTGGGTGTTTGTTCGCCAAGGTCAGCTCATTTAGCACCTTTCATATCACAATATTCATCATATTTGTCAGGCCTGTCGCTGTTCATCGTCATGTTTTTCGTCGATCTCCTGGCTATGGTTTCATTCATAGGGTAAGAATGCCTTGATTAACGATGTGTTCTTCCCGCACTCTGCATCGCTTCTAGTCAGCGAAAACCTTGGGAAACTGCAGCCCTCGTCATGACAATGCTCTTTCCGAACGTTATGGTGCGTTGTTCAACTTGTTTATTGTTCCGACGATTGAATTCCTTTCTCATATCGAGTTCTCCAGGCTTGCAGGTTGTGAGTCAGCTCCGTGCTTTATTTGTGGTGACACTGAAACTGCTCCCAGCATCTTGGAGCTGCGTGAAATCACGGCACGCAAGTCCGAGGTATCCGCCGTTGTGGACGAGTTCGGGCGAGCAGTCGACGACTACCTTACACGAATGAATGCGAGGGAAGAGTAAATGCTACGATCCTGCATTTCAGAACTCTAGGCACGTGATATAATGTTGTCTCTGTAGGGGCCAGTAGGCAAGTTATCAGGAAAAGCGCGTGGTCTAATTTGGATGACGTCACTTGGAAGGTGTTGAATAGATATCGACGGCTGGCCGATCTCAACCTTTCCCCTCATCCTGAGTCGTTACCATGACTTCCGCTCTTGCGACTGCCGCTCAAGCTGCTCATTCCGTTGCAACGTCCATCCTGGGGCATGTCCAGATCCAGACGGGAGCAACCATCCCTGTTGCCACAGGTCTCAAAGAGAACGCCGCTGATGAGACCATACAGCTTGATCTCGCCGGGAACAACATCATCGTAACCTATATCTTCTGATCTAGAGTCATCACGAATCGAACCATCCACACTGTTTTCTAGATCGGTGTTTCCGGTGCCTTTACGGGAACTTGCAGTGCTCAAATACCTGCATACATCAAGGCCTACGACAATTTCAGCGCAAAGGATGTCAAAAACATCTACATCATTTCCGTCAATGATGTTTTCGTGATGAAGTGAATAGCTACGTCAAAAACTGACTGTTGCACGTATACTCACTTATCAAAGGGCGTGAAAGGACAAATTGGCACTATAAAGGATGGAAACAAACGTACGTCCCAGTCAGTTCTTATGCCGCCCACCCCTGCCACTCACACCCAGCTCTCATTACTCGCATTCTGTAGCTTTTCTTTTCGTCGTGGCATCACTTTGGACGGTGGTGCAACACCCTTGTTTGTAGATGGGACGAATGGGTGCCGGTGACACACCTCAAACTAAACGAACAAAACCTCGCATTCCAAAAGTTTCTTCAACAGTCCGCGAACCCGCACGCGGGGCATTCGGGCTCTGTATCGGCCTCCGCAAAGGCACATCATGGTGGTGCTACTAAAGGTGGTGGAACCAGGGCTGGCGCCAGGAAGGACGGGGGGGGCGAGGAACGAAGCTGGCCCGGGAGGAGGTGCGCATACTTCTGTCCATCATGAATTGCAGGGTGCTTAAAGGTGCAAGGACGACGCAAGCAAGAAACCAGAGATGGAATTGAACATTCCGGATATCTTGAAGGTTGTGCTAGTGGATGACTGGGAGGCCATTACGAAGAATAACCAAGTTGGTCGCATTTTACCCCTCTTTGAAGCATTCCTGACTTGAGCCCACGCATAGCTCGTCTCCCTGCCACGTCCTACAACAGTTCAAGAGCTGCTAGAACAATGGCAAGAGTACATGCTTAAACTCGACCCAAAACCGCTTTCCCTCTCACAAATCCCCAAACAGCCTCAGCAACTCACCCGCGTGCAGTCTACGCGAACCCAAACTGGTCCTGCCCCCAATCGTCTCGGGGCTCACATGCTATTTCGACCGCTCCCTCGGCGCAAACCTCCTGTATCGCTTCGAACGACCTCAATACGCAAGCGTCCGAAAGCAATACATCACAAGCTCACATGTTATTGTCGGACAGGAGAAGGAAATGAGTCAGATATATGGAGCAGAACACTTCTTGCGAATGCTTGGTGTCTCACACCTCGATCTTAGGCTTTCAGTTACCGACTGGTCGTCAGTCTCGTTCCCGCAGATGATTGCCTGCTCAACACTTGACACGGGGAGCGTGCATCTTATTCGGAACTATGTAAATGAATTACTGGTGTGAGTTGGTTTGTCCGCATGCTATACGACTTCGAATTGATGATCAAGCGTAGGTGGGTGTCGAACGAGCGTGAAAGTCTGTTCCTTGCGGAATACCCATTAGCAAGCCTACCTTACTAGGGCGTGTCAAGATCATGAAGTTGAATTGTGATAGTACCAATGTATACTTATTCCCCCGCATGATCTGTTCTGTTGGTCTCGTTGAGACTATCACCCATGTCAGGATAACCGGGAGAAGCAAAAGCATATGTGTGAAACAACAGTGATGGTTGCACAACTGGATTTAATGTCTCGCCGAAGATTTGCCTCTGCCAGGTCCCCCAGATGCCGAAGTGAACAAGCCCTAAAAAATCAGTGGAGGACAAGATAGCTGCAGGGATCAGCGAAGTTAAATTGAGTCCTAGATATTTCACAACCTTTGGCCATGCAACCGTGTTGATTGGCAGAACTAGTCTCACATTAGCAAGGGTTATGGCCATTAGTTGAGTTGAGGGATTGAGTTGTGAGGAATAATGCAAAACGTAGTGTGTGTGATGGGGCAGTAACTTACAATATACTGGAGACTTCAGTTGCTCATTGTCACCATGCCCTGGGCTTCATGGATCGAGGTTTTGACCAAAAACCTAATGACGGAGTAATGAAGCTTTATCAATGGTGGCATTAAGTGTACATTTGTGCTGACCTGCCAAATATCGGATGATGAATGGCCTAGAGACCATAAACTGCATGCAGGAATGCCAATGCAGTGATGATCATGTTGTTCTGAATTGTATTTCATTTGGAATCCTGGTTTCTCATAACATGACATACTGCCCTACTGAGGTTCTGGAGGCCCAACAAAGGGAAGCCTCAAGCACAAAATAAGAAATACAGATGGAAATGATCCTGAGGGATGCAAGATCTTGTCTGGTGTTTCTGTTGTGAGGATATGTTGTATGCTGTATTGAATCCCCCACAGCAAAATGAGCTTTGGCAGGTCCTAGTGGAGGGATATGGTCTGATCCAGGAGAATTTGTCAGGAGCTAGGTCATGCTTGGTCACATAGTCAACCTACAGTGCATTGAGTGGGTCACTCCAGCAAAGCCATACAATGTAACAAGTGAGGCAGGACCAGTGGACCTGCTGGCCATACAACAGGCTTAGGCAGATACACAGGCACTATTATCCCAGCACCTGGAACAAGCCAGAAGCTGACCAGCTCTTCACTCAGAAGAAGATTTGCAGAGTTGGGGGAAATCAAGCTGAGGTGCAATTGCATCAAAGTAGAGAAGAAAGATTACATGCCAATTATTACAGCCAAGAGTGATGATGTACATAGTAGTTACATTAGTCAGTGAGTGCTGCATAGTCATCTGGCCCCAGGTAATTGTCAAAGTCAGCTACAGTGTAAGGCCCCACTTCCCTCATCAAGCCAGATGGACCAGCCTCCATCTCTTTGTTGGAATCCAGGATAGTAAGCAAAACGTGATGCACATCCACCACATCTGAGACAGACTGAGTATCACTAGAATCTATGGATATATGAGTTCCCATGAGAAGATATTAAAATGTAGGATGACTTACCAGCATTCAGCAACTCATTGGAGGAGTGGATGGAGGAGCTGTCAGCATCAGAGGACATGGCTATGAGTGCCTTGTGGATATCTATAGCTAGATGCATGGGGTATGAGTCAAATAGGGGAGAAACAAAGGTTTGAGGGAGATTTACCAGTGTCCAGCAGGTCAGCATGTGATACAGGGGGGGGGGACTTTCATAATCAGATGACATTTTTCCAACAGTGCCTGGTGAACAGCTGTAAAATAAATATGTAAGGTTAAAAGAGGGAACAGAGATAGCATGGCAGGGAGATGATGGACTGGCATTTGGCACATTGTCAGGCAAGCTGGCATGGCTGTCTTCATCATCCAGAGACATATTGCATAATGCCTGATGAATGCATGTGGCAGAAGGGGGAGAACCTTGATTGGAGGAACTGTGAGGCTCAGGGGAGGTATCAGTGGCAGCATTGAGGGCAGCAAAGGTACACAGAGATGGTTGTGAGTCAACTGATGACACACTTGCAGCAGATGTCTGGAGTGCAGTGAAAATGGCCAAGGGTGAAACATGAGATGACTTGGCTGAACTGGCACTTGTGTGTGTACTACCTTGGGCACTGGGAGTGAATGACATAGCAATTTGGGCATCAGCACTGGCATTGGGCACATTGAGAGCAATGAGGCTGGTAGCTGGTGGAGAAGGGGGGGAATCAGCCCATGGTAGATGATGCATAGTGGCATAGGGGCTGGAGGTGAAAGTGTTCTGGGACATTGATTGATGCAAGTTCTAGCAGGGAAGAGGAAACAACAACTGGGGAAGGTGGCACTGGTGCTGGAGTGCCTGAGAGAGACAGTTAGCTGGAGGAGTAATTGCCAGTAAAGCATCCCCAAGGTAAGGAAGCATTGTAGCCTGTGTGTGGAATTTTGAAATTATTGTTGCCAGCATGCTGCATGTTAGAGATATTCTCAATGGTGAGGTCAACACCCCAGGTCCATTTGAGGGATGGGTGTGAGGCAACACAATCTCTCTCAGCTTCCACATATTCCCAGACAAACTTAATGAGGTTGTGTTTTGAGACTTTGAGAGGAGCCCTTGATGCCTTTGGTTTGGCCTTTTTGCTCTGTGCAAGGCTGGGGGCCAGAACTAGTGCTGAAGCTGCTCCTGCTGGTGTCAATGTTGATGTCAAAGGGTCAGCAGTGGCACCCCAAGCTTTGTATCCCTGGGGGCATATTCAGCTTCTTTGCTAACAACCTATTCATACAATTGATTAAATCTAGATGCATGACACATTGTTAACTGCCATTTCTCCTGGTGTTCTGTGCTGACATGCTGGATCTGATGTTGCAAGGCCTGAAGGTGGTGAAGAGCATCCATTGCAATGCCCTGATACAGCATGCACCACTCATATTTGAGTGGAATATGAGGTGTAGGAACCTTGTCAGTGGGGTTAGTTAATTGTGGTGGCAATGCCAGTCTGCTGTGTTCCTTTGCCAATTGTTCCTGATGAAATGACAAGCAATCCAGCAACAAAGTGAAGTCAAGAAAATGGGATTCCTGTGTTCTCTGCCTCTTTGTCCACCAATCCTTTGCATATTTTGTTATGGTGCTGAGAGGGTAGACAATCTTATTTCTGGCATCCAATACATGCTGGAGGTGGCAATCAAAGACCAGTACTTGATCCCAGTGATTAATTGCAGAGGCAAGAGTGTGGATCACTGCCAGGACTGTCACTACCCAATGGCCTCTCACAGCTTCCAGTCCAAACTAGGACATGACAAAGTACTGAATTCATATCAGCTCATGGGATCACCTGGTGATTAATTCATGATGTAAGACTCATATATTCCTTGATAAGCCCATTTGCAATCCATGCCACCATTTCATCATCTCTTGTGGACTGCCAGTGGGTAAGGATGGCATGAAGATGGGACTCAAAGTATTGCACAACAAGTCTTGAGTCAAGGTCACCAGGTGATTGCATTATAATGGGTTGGAGAACCAAGGACATGAGATGAAGATGTAAAAGATGGATGCAATTGATACAGGATATGCAGGATGACATGAGGAAAAGCCAAATTAACTAAAGAACTTTATTCACAGCATTATTGATCAATTCAAAATCTAGTGCTGAATCACTGGTGCCAGGACATTGTTGCCAGGGAAGTGGCTTGTGTAAAGCTCATTTGCTTGAGCAAAAGCACCATCAGCTTTTTGTGCCATGTCCTGCCATATAGCTAATTCACATGTGGCATATGCTGCCAGTCCCAGTGTTACAAGGTTTCTTCTTTGGCTGAACAACACCTAAGTCAGAGCCTATCCTTGTAAAGATGGTGAGCAGAGGTACTTGTCCCATACAGGTCTGAAGTAGCTGCTTGTTTAACCTCGAGTGGAGTTTCATGTTGTCTAGGCAGCAAATTTGTAAAGATTGCACTCTCCATAGAACAAATGCAAAGAGATCCAGGGAAAAACCAAACAAGGGCAAAGAGATGTAGACTTATTGTGAGTACTATTCACTCTGTGATGAGGAGGTAACACACAATTAAGATTAGACTTGCTAATCTACAAGTCCAGATGACTACTTATGGAAGTAGATCAAATGTAACATAAGGGACAAAATAGATAAGGAAGGCATAGAAGAAGAAGGTGTGGGGCATGGGGTGGAGCATATTGAAAAGGGCATAGGGCATGTAGTGGAAAGTCTGCAAGAGCGAACATATTTGATGTGACATGGATATGTAGGAAGAGATGAAACTTATACCTAGTCCTAAGAATAGAAAGTGTCTAAGAATAGAAGCAGTAAGTTTAGCATTCATCACAAGTCATTGTCGCAAGGGAAATACACTCCGTGATACCTGCACATGTTGTCTACCTTTTTGCACATTTCCCAATTGAGCATCTGTCTGAGCTCTGTGGTTTCCTGCCAGAGATTAGTCATCATGTGCTTCATCAACTCCCAGTCTTTGTAGGTCTGTTCAGTGGCTTCAGTCTCTTCCTTGGTGATCTCAGTGTTGAGAATATTCATAACACCCAGTGACACTGCCAATTCCTGCCTCTTTCCCCAAAGGTCCTAGTGAAAAAGAAAGAAGCAAACTGTCCACTCCATTTCATACTGAACAAGCATCACCTCTTCCTCCCATCACATCTTTCTAGCCCAGGCATGTAAATAGTGCACACATTGAACTGGAGGGGAGATGAGATATAAAATTGAGGCAATAAAGTACCAGTGAATTCTGGACTTACATTCATGGACAGTGCTTGGAGATGATGAACTGGCACCCAGCCCATGTTGCCATATCCATGAAAGACAGATGTTATGAACCCTCCTAGCAGCAGCTGCCACAACATTATTTGTCATGCTTTAGTCCATGAACTTGGACTTCCAAATGCATCCCACCACACCACTCAAGATACTGGTATATCAACTGAAGACCCAACTTGTTATCACAATGAAGCTTTCACCAATTGTTGCCTCCCTGGCCACAAGTTGCCTATGGACTCTACTTTTGAGAAGTAGAAGTCTATTGCACTGACCCTAACTCTGATGAACCCCTGGTGATTCCTCCCTGACAGACCCAGCTTCTACCCCTGTATAGTGTTGACTCCAATGTCCCCAGCATTGACAAGTCAAACCCTGAAGAACCCACAGTTGATCCACCACCATACCCTTCACCATATGTCACTGTAGCTGACTCCTCATCTTCCTCATCATCCTTGCCACATCACAGCATGCTTGTCATCCATGAGTCAGATTCCTCTGACTTGCTGCTCTTAGGGGACTTCACAGTTCCCAGTTCCACCTTGTCCCCAGACTCATATTCTTCTGATTCTACCAATGGATGTCTCCATCCCAATATGGACTTGTAATCTCCCTGTTCTCTCTCTCTAGTAAATAGTTTCCTTACTTCTAACAGACTCTTGCCTTGTATCATCTCTCATCCCCATCTTGTCTCTGTTTCTGAACTTGACCTATTTCTGTAATAGTTCTATTCTCATCTCTAGCTCTATTCTTGTCTCACTCTGCTCTATAGCTACACTTCTATTGACTCTCAGACTCACAGCAATACTTCATCATAGCTACCTCCTTAGGACATTAGAAGTATAGCTTAAATAGCCACTCATGTACTGGAAGTGCAAGTTTCCTATATTCTCAAATCTCAGTGTTAACTTGCTCTTAATTCTGTGATTGATGTTAGTTAATGATCAGTGTGGTAGTAAATGTTCTATTGGTCATATCCTCAACTGATAGACATT